>JAVLVB010000935.1:225374-238338 GCA_032876305.1 Orestias chungarensis
ACACACACACACACACACACACACACACACACACACACACACACACACACACACACACACACACACACACACACACACACACACACACACACACACACACACACACACACACACACACACACACACACACACACACACACATCCTGTTGCTACAAGCCAAAGGATTTGGCCTCTACAGCTTCCCCTTCCACAGGTCAAGTAAAATATGTAACCTATCAAATGCACAGTTGGTCAGCAGGTCACTCGAACGGTAGCTCAGGCCTCACCACTATGTGTGGGCATCTCTCAGCTCCGTACGGCGCAAAAAACCAGCAACTTAACCCCAAATAGGAGAGATAAGATCTTTTTTTTTTTTTACCGCAGCCAGGGAGCTGTGTAACATGATGTGGAACACACACTGCTCTCCTGCAGGGGAACAACCACAACCCCCGTAATCAACACTACAAGCCCAGCAGGCCAAGTGCTGGCACATCCGCCCCGTCTGTGTACCCAGAGTCACACGGGTCAGGAGGGATCAGGCTGGATGTCCCAAACGCCAGAGATGTTCTGAGTCCCGGGAATGGGCCAAGCGAAGAAGAAGAACTCAGACCGCAGAGATATCTTCTGCTTCAGTGCAGCAGATGGCAGCGGCTTTTTTTTTTTTTACTGCATCTAGGATGCTAACCTTAAGAGATGATGATTAAGGAAAGAAAAAAAACAGGTACCTGGAGGACAGGAGCACTCTTGGCCAACATCCCTGGCGTTTCGCAACTTTGGCATCAGAGCTGCCACATTCTGTAAAACACAAAAGAGGGGAAAGAAAAAAAACTGTTAGAAAAGTTAAATCTCTTACAATCAAACAGATTTACTACATGGCGCTGGGACGGATTATCAGATTGCAACCTCCCTGCACACACAGTTCCTTTCTATTTTAAATGCAGCGATCAGGTTTTGATGCTCAGTAATGACTGTGGTTACAGATGCACCAATCTGAGCCACTTTCTTTGAGGTCTGACCTCCTGATGACCATGTTTTTGTTTGCTTTTTACTTTTTCTTTAAATTCTACAACACATTAAGTGGATAAACAAAATGTGCTGCATTTGTTATGTTGAATTAGCAGTTTGAAATCAATCACAAACAAAGAAATCACTAAAACTATTTATGCAACAAAGCATTGCCCTAATCTTTAAATATATATTTTTTATTTAACTTAAAAAAAGGTCGTTATAGGTTATTAATAGGGGTTGCTTTTTTTAAAATAACTTTTTTTTTTTACTAGACAGTAGGTCGAAGACAGATTTGCATCTGCATCTAATTGATTGGTGCATCTGTAATTAACAGTGGCCCCCCCAGCAGTACCTGTGAGTTGCTTTAGTCCTTTTTATGTGCAGCAATATTCACATATTCGTACCTCCTCCACCAGCTTTGCCACTGGGACGCTGAGCTCTGAAATCAGGCTCCCATCCTCCTTTCTGAGAGACCTATGCGGGAAGGGAGCCTGGTCCATCTCCGTGTGCAGCCGGTTCTCCAGCCGGTGGGTCCTGAAGCTCATCAGGAGACACGCGGTGACCGAGCTGAGGGACAGGAGCAGGCAGAGAGCGACGGGGAATCCGGGCTTGGCTGCGCACTGACACCCCGGCTTGTCCTCTCCGTTAGATCCGCTGCTGGCTTTCTCCATTCTGCGATCCTTCTTCTAAACAACCTGAACTTTTTTTGTTGTTTTCTTGTGAATCAAAGCAAGCGGCGCTCCTGAACAACTCCTGGCAGCAGCAGCACGGTGGGATCAAGCCTAAAAGCGCAGTCCTGAATCTAGAGAAGAAGCGACAGTGCGCGCGGTGTTTGAACCTCTGGTGGATGGGAGCGATCCGGAGACCAACCAGAGGAGACTGGAGTCCCCGCTTTCTGGAGGGATACGATTGGATGAGATAGTTGTGACCACGTGGGAGGCTGCAGACTGACAACTGGGCGAGGAGACCTGGAGTAACAACCCACGCTGCTCATTATGAGCCGAGCTTAACTTTAATAAAGGATAATCAAGCTAAAATTAAAGCTGCATGTTTAGTAAATTGACTATCTGTATATATATATATATATATATATATACATATATATATATATATACACACATACACACATCTTATTAACAAACTTATTTGCGTGAAGCATTAATCTCCCCTTTAATTTAAAAATGGGCTCCATGGTGCCCTCTTGTGGGCAAGTACAGCTACTGCACACAAGGTTTCAGTTTTTTCTGGTCAGGTTTATTGAAACTTATAATGCAAAAAAACTTATATACACACACACACAACTAGGCAATTGAAAAAAAAGGGAAACAATGACTATGTACAAGTTTTCACCCTGCAACAAATTTTTCACCCTATTTTTTCACCCTATTTTTATACATTCACAAATGTAATGAAAGCACTGGCGAGTAAGCATTAAAAATCTTTTAGCCAAAAGTCAGGAAAATACAGGAAAATTAAATGCATAGATTGATGAGGTTCCAACAGTGTGGGTGATACAATTTAAGTTACAACAAAATAAACTGAATGTTGACACATATCAAAACAGCAAGAAAAAAAAACCATTAGGATAAATTAATGAGAGTAAATGACAATTTAATAAGCAGGACAGAGCGGAGCAGGGCAGTGACTGATGCAGTCAAGAGTAAATCTCTCCTGGAGAGTTGGGAGCATAGAGCCCAGGTTCAACACGGTGGGCGGTTCAGCCTCATTTGCTCCGGCCGCTGCTGCTGCTAGAGCTTCTGGCGCTGCTGCCTCTGCTGCCGCTGTTCCGGCTACTGCTGGTCTTGTAGTAGCAGTCGAAGAAAGGATGTCGGAGCGCCTGCTCCAGGCTGAGGCGCTTTGATGGGTCGTACTCCATCATCTTCTCGATCAGGTCAAACAGCAGCCGGTGGTCCTCGCTTCTAGATACAATGTAATGCTGTGGAGGAGAGAGAGATTGAAGCAGATAAATGTCAAGATTCAAATAAAAGACATTTAGATATGAAAATAATGTTTTGACAATCATGTGTTCATTTTTCTGAAATTCTGTAGATATTCACCAAAACTGAATTTACTTCCAAATGAAAGATGCCAAGGATTTCTTTTTTAAAGTTAAAATTAGGCAATTTTCATTATATAAAGTACCTTTAGGGGTTTGCAGTGTTTCCTGACGTATCTCCCAGCAGAGCTGTGAACATCCCAGTCCAACTTGTTTCGGTGAACATATCGTCGTTTCCTATAAAAGGGTAGACAAATATTTTGACAAAAGTAAACATCCTACAACCTAATCCATTTTAACTGCTCAAAATTACACCTAAAAATATCAGAAATAGAACCTCATTTAAACTTTTAAGACACCCAGAGCTTAAACTCAAGATCAAATGTCCATTTTATATCAGGTGAAAATGAAAATGTATCAAGTTTGTTTTGATCAAGTAAGTTTAACAATATTACTAAGAAATTATTGAATAGCATTTTGTAACAAACACATTAGGCAAACTTTCTGTAATATTAATATTTGCACCATTACAAACATCACCATACTACTATTACAGAATCAGATTTTCTATCAAAATTATAAATGTAAAATTCTGTTATCTATATTTGGAATTATGAATGAATGCTTACTTTGTTTTCTCCAGAAGGTTTGTGGGGATGGGACCGAGGACTCTCTCCATCATAGCAAGATGCTCTTTACTGTCATGTGTCTAAATGGGAGAGCAAAGTAAACGCAATCAAATACTGCAATAAATAAACATGTCTTATTGATTCTTTGTTTTTTACTCCATCTACCTGGAAGAGGGTCGTTCCAAGATAATACTCAATGAGAATACAGCCGATACTCCAGACATCACAGGAATGGTCCCACCCCAAGTCTGAAGAAACATTGCAAACCAAGTGAGAAACAAGTCAAGCTTTCGCCTAAACATTTTGTGCTACGTTAAAATGAAAAACACCCACCCAAAATAACCTCTGGAGCACGATAGTGACGAGTTGACACGACAGAGGTGTGGTGCTCGTGATCGTACGTGGCATTACCAAAATCTACAATCTTCACATCAGGGTTCTTGAGCGTTCGTTCATCTCTTCTCTGAGCAGAAATAATGAGAAGATTTAGTTTTAGAAAGTTCTCGATAATTATCATTAAGCACTATTAATAATAACTTACCTTGTCGCGGTTGTATTCCATTTCATAGTCTGAATCGATTAACAGAATATTTTCAGGCTTCAGGTCGGTGTGAGTCAGTTTGTTCTTATGCAGAACTACAGGACATAAAAAATATATTAAAGTAAGCACTTTACAACAAATGCAGACGGTATGCAGCCACTGTGAATTTTGCTTACATTTTACGGCTCTGATGATCTGGTAAGCCATGTGCCTGATTTGTTTAAGAGGAAAAGGCTGGAAGTTGTTCTCCTTCAAGAAATCATAGGTGCTGAGGCCAAGCAGCTCAAAAGCAATACAAATGTGACCGTGATAGTCGAACGAGTCCAGTATATTGACACAAGAACTTGGGGGGGGAAAGCAAACAAGAATCAAGTTAAACCTACAAGACATACTTTTATTGTAAAAGATTTTTGGCAAAAATGAAATGCAACTATCAATAGAACAGGTATGGTAATTATTCTCACAACAAAGCTTAGACTAAAAAATAATAAAATTCTTCGCTGTGGGATTCAAAACTGCTACCAATAATCAAAATAATTATTTTGTGTTTAAGTTAACTTACTATCTTCGGTCAGCATCGAGGGTTTTCAGGTGTTTAAGAACCTCTACTTCAGACAGAGCTGCCTCTCTGTAGCGATCTATATTTTTAATGATCTTCAGAGCCACTCGAGCTCCATCACTGAAAATGATTCACATTTTAGATTAGTATAAATGAAAATTATCAATGAAAAAGTTATCAGCAAAACTACATTCTTGATGAAGCTTACTTTTCATGATCAATACACTCGACGACCTTCCCAAAGGCACCCTCTCCAAGAGTACACAAAATCTCATCTATGGGAGATACAGAGGAGAAATTAGACGAACAGCAATGAAAAAAAGTCACCGCCTTTCATCATATTACATTTGTTTAACTACACAACTACAAACAGTCTTCTGAAATCTGAGAAACGTGTTGCTTAAAAATGTTAACTGGAGAGTTAACCACTAAACAAAATCAATGATTAAAGTTAATTTAACTCTACTGGGCCAAATAGATATCTCTAAAATAATGTTTTTAAAAATATCCAGACAACCAGAGTGAGAGAGACAAAGTGAGAACAGTAGAAAAAAAAAGTGTATATTCTATACATCTCGCTTTCAGCATGTCTCCATTGTGATAGATGAGGTGACCCTCGCCATCATCCTCAACACTCCTCGATCTTTTCCTGCGGTGATGGCTCCTCCTCTGCACCGGGAACGCCGCAATCCGCCATCACACCAATAACCCATCAGCCAGCACCAGGCCACCACAACGCGACATCGTCATTCATTCAACCAGGCCAAGGGGGGAGGTGAAGGGGCGCACAGATTCGTCCGATCAGTAACACCACCGGGCGAATGGGCGGAGCAGCAAATTCAAATTCAGTCCCGTCAGAGAAAATGGGCGGCGGCCACCACATGATGTGTGTTACAGAAGAAAAACAACATGGCAACAAGATTTTCAGATGAGAGGTTTTCTCAAAAGTACAGAAACACTTTAACTTGATTGATTAAACTGCATGAACATTAAGTTGTTTTGCAATCTTTTTAACAGTTTAAGATTCTTTACTGTCATGACCAATGACCCCTAGCACCATATCACACATACAGGGTCCACTTTCACTCCCTTATTTCTAAACAATCAGAAAACCCTTAATTCCTGAACCTAGAACTACATAGTCTTAACACTTACAGAAATCATGCTAAACTGTGAAGGGCACAACAGATAAAGAAAGACGGGTGTTAAGCATTGGCTAAACACCCACGATAATAAGCCTTTCATTCTGGAGATATAGAGGAAGGAAGAAGAAGGGAGAAGGAGGTTCCCGTACCGAGGAGGACCTGTGCCGAGAATTGCTGCGCCTGTGCCTTCTTTCTTTGTGCCGGCGACTGCTTCGCCTACTGAGACCACTACGGCCGGATGATTTGCTGTAGTGGTGCCAGTCAAGATCTCTGTCCTTGTATGATTCTTCACAGCTGTCATCACCGCAGGCTTCATCAACAACGGTATACTTCTCCTGAGAATCCAGCCTTTGGTTCTGACTGTGGGCCTCCAGGTAGTGCCTAGTAGAAAGAAATTGTGAAAATTAATAAAAACAATCCACAAGCATTTGAAGAAGCAAGTCAAGTCAGGAACAGCTCAGCCTCTTAACAGATCAAGCCCTAAAATAAAGACTGGATATAATGGTGCCTTTCACCCGACACTCTACCCCTGAACTTATGTAACATTTGCTAATAGCAACGTGCTGATTTACAGCAACCAACTAGCCTGAATCTATTGCAATAAATGGCATTGGTTGCAACATCCAGTTTATAAACAGATTAACACGGCAGAAATAGTCTTGCGAGGACTTCTAAAGCCAACATGTAACTTCACACTTTTGAGAAAACGCCCATACCTAGAATGCCCTCTTCAAAACACTTTCACTTTGACTGAGGGCCACACTGTGCTAAGCATTGAAAGATGATGGTGCGTAACATAATCTGATTTATCTTGGTACTCCAGGAGGTAAACACGTACATTACCCCTTATCTGCAAATGCATAACTGCTGAATAAGCATATGTAAAAAAAACAAATGGAATAGAAAGAGAGACTGTAGCTTTATGTAAGAAATTTTCTGTTTCATTTCAAAGACACCATCAAATGTCTTTGCAATCACTTGGCGCAAACTAAACCTTACATACCTTGTTCACACCATAAAAAGACCCAGAAAGTCACAGTGCATTAACACCCAGTTGGTGTCAGTTGTCTGCCAACAAGAAGTCTGCCTCTCTACAGAAGTAAAATTAGAGCCCATCTGCAAACATCTCATGCAACTGCGAGAATGACCGTGCAAAAACACTATAAGCAAACCAAACTAAAATGTTGATTTGAGTACTAGATAGAACTCCATTGTTCTAGTTACTTTGAAATACAAAAGCTAAGAAATACATGCACACAAAACTTAATCTAAAATTTTCTAAAAATCAGAAACCGGTTTCCATTAAACGTACTTTCTCTGAAGGTTGGCCATTTAACAAGCTGACACTAAAGCAGCGCAAATAAATAAAAAGCCACGTTTACCAAAATTCACATTTTTAAAACTGGCCCATCCCAACAGTTACTGAAAGACTTTTGGATAATGGCAATCAGAAATTGTTATATATAAAAAAGAAACTGCTTTAAAAATATTTATTTCAATTGCTTGGTTAAGCAGCTATTAGTAAAAAAAAAAAACACTCACCTTGCTTCTAACCACAAGCAAAGACATGTAATTTAATAAAATCATGAACGTCCTTCCAAGTCTCTACTTGCAAGTGCTGTGCAGAACAATATAAGACCAATCACTTTATAAATGCACTGCATTTACATTTTTTGGAACTTACTAACATTAGTCACCAATAAAACATTCGACCAGCTTAAAATGGGATTGTGTTGTCTTCTGTTATGTTTCATAATGTACATACTGCCCTCGTGTGTTCACAAGAAGGAAAAAAAATCCCTCCACTGTTAACAGTAAACTGAAACATGCATTAGCAACTTGGCAGCGTCCTAAACTTCAAACGTCCTTTGAGACAATAACTGGTGTTGACCCCAATCTCACAGATATATTATAGTTAAGATATTTACCCATCATTTAGTTTGTTGCAAGGAGGAGTTCTCTTGGATCTATTCTCTGTTTCTCTGCTGTGTGAATCTCTTTTCCTCCGTTTGTTACAATCCATCCTTTCTTCCCAGCCATACTCATCAAGCCAGAGGCCTGGGGAGCGCATGCGCTTTGACTGACGCATCTAGGGCGGAAACAACAAAACATGGCTGTGAAAGAATGATCATAGGCATAAAGAGAAGGTGCAGAAATCTACGCTGAAAACGTATTATTTATATTGTACAACTGTATACAAATGAACCTTTTCGATGCTTAAAACTGAAGTACGAAAATGGCTTCAAAGGTGAGGATTTGAAACTGTGTTAAACTGCACTGAACACCAGCATTTATGCATGCAGGGCTACCGTGTACACCCTTTAAGCTTTAATAATTATAACACGGTAGTTAAAAGAAACAAACTATTTTAAAAACCTGTCACTGAAACGAAACTGATGCAATATTGGAAAAAGTGAAAAGCAATGTTAAGCAGCGCCATTAATCTGCCGCAAGGATGAACTGAGGAGGCCTAAACTGCGTAAGTTTCAACTGACGCGTTTGCGAAAAAACATTGTAATATACAGTAATCTTTATCTCATCTTTCAAACAACCATATTCCCTTATAGCAGCGACAAAAGCTTGTTTGTTCAAACGTCTAAATTAACAGAGTTAAAATGGCCTCCTGTAGGCTTTTGTTCAGCAGAGCTAGAACGTCAGCAAACCGTTTAAACAGAAACCGTTGAAATTAAATTTCTCACCGTGCAAACTGTTCACTACATTCAATTTTTACTGCATTCAACTGCATTGACTGATAAATACTTATGGAAAACCTAAAAAGTTTTAATTTAAACCACAAAGAACATTTATGTAACCGCGCAACGTCTGCCATGTTAGACAGGCGTCGAGCCTCGCGCACACAAAAAAAGAAACGGTCGAGATTTGTCTTTAAATACGCAGTAAATATCACCCAAACGCCATTGATATCGAATATATTACCTTTATCTGTAGTTCGGAGGGTCGAATGGAAGTGAATACCCCCTTTTAAAAGTTAACGAGCTAAGAATCTGAAAAAACGCCTGCGACTTCTCGTCCTCAAAGATGGCGACTCTCTGTAGAAGGCGATGGAACGTTCTTTGGCAAATATGATGACGCAAGGCACGTGACACCACCCCGCTGCAATGGCTTTTGGGAGTTGGTGTCATGCAGTTGCTGCAGATTCGTCGGCTGCAGATTAATGACGCGAATTCCGCGGTCCACCACATCCCGACGGTGGTCCATAGGCCAATTTTAGTTAGAAAATGTAATCTGACATCTGCCAACTAAAACAGGAAGGTACACTACCCAAGAAAAGTCTGTGCATACAAAGAGAGAACATACTGTACCTGAAGGTTATGAGAAGGTCACATCATGATGAATATATCTACCCATATGGCCTTGTTTTCTGTAATACACTTGTGAAACAATTTAATTCATTCTTGGGGGATTCAGTGTCAGCATTTATTAGATAGTCAAAATGTGAAAACATCTTGCTTTTTAAGATTAACATGCTTTGTAAAAAGTATTTGATCACATACAGTTGTTGTTTTTCTTCAAAATTGTTTGTTTTTTGCATTTTTTGTCACACATATACGTTTCAAATCATGGCACAATTGTAATTATTTGATCAAGATAGGGACCCTGCAACCAACATGTAGTTTCCAAGGAAAAACATTATTTGTTAGGTCAAAAAAGCTATTCCAACCAACCGTGCACTACTGGTTAAAAACAGGTTGTATAAGAACTGGTTCTTCCTGTCTCAGCAGCGACAAACAGCAGTATGCATTTTCAGTAACTTGCAATAATGTGTATTTCATAACGGAACTCTAATTTTAGTTTGATGTTACACAACAGCGTTTCAGTCATGTCTAAGTGAGGGCTTTGACCAGACTAGTCTAAACAGATTTAGCAGTGGTTTTGATCTTGTCGCTCTCTAATAGAGGCCCAGCAAATCCATTCTCTTTCTTATTGTTGATTCTTAAATATTGGCCTTAAATAAGGCAAATGAGAACTGTAGTGGTCTATATATTGGTCTGGTTCCTTTTGTGTGCAACACATGTTTCATGTTATTTTTAGTAGGCTGCATTCTGAGAAGATTGACCATTGTAGTAGATTTTCTCCATTAGTGGATAATAGCTCACTGTTGTTTGCTGGAATATCAGAAACAGGTTCATAATAGGGCTATGATATAGAAAAAAATTATGGCAAGACAGTTTTATGGTTGAACAACAATTTACCTATGGTTATAATGCTTCTAACTCTCTTTTAAATTTAATATTTATCTCTATCAGGTGTTGGCATACTTACACTCACAAAGAAAATATCTGAAACACGAAATACAGCAGCTGAACAACTCTGCAATCAAAACAGTATTTTTGTGTTCTATATTTTATTTGTTTGGCTACCCTAACTTTTAAGTCTTAATAAAAGTATATTTTTAACTGTTCCTGATTCACATTCATAATTCATTATATATTCATCATGTATTACTTTTTGAGATCTTGTAGCCAGCCTTACGATTTAATGAATGTTCCATGTCAGTGATTTAATGATTATACAGATCAGATCAGAAGTGATCTGTCTAAGACTTCTAAAATCAAACTCAGATTGCGATTTATCTCCAGTTATTTTTGTCTCATAATAATACAAAAAAACAAAACATGATGGGGCTATGATGGAGTTCCAGCACATTATGGGGTTAAAGGGACTGAAGTATCGATCAGACTCGTCATTAGTGTTATTCAAAGCATGTACGTGATTAAGACGATATACAGTTTCTTAGGTCGTAGAGTGAGCAAACATGATAAAAAATATTAAATATGCAATATACTACAAGAAATAACTAAAACAGGAATTTAAAATATTTACATCTACAAACAAAGTATTGCATAGGAATGATGGCAGCTTAATCCGGATCTAAAGTGCCATTATTCCTAGATGAAGTGTAAAAGAAATAACGAGAATGATAAAACAGGAAATGGAGAAGTGGCAAAAGTTATAGGAGAAAGAAAGGAAATTATGTTGTGTTTTTTTTATAAAATAACTGACGAAAAGTTGGATAAGAATAAAAAACAAGAAACAGGAGAGAAGAGATAATTATATCAATTATACTGGTTTGAAAAAAAAGTTATTTATAATAGGAAAACATCAGACCGTGAAATGTGAGTGTGATTGAAATTAAATATTAAAGATTAAATCAACTTTATTTGCCAGGTACATACAGGACATACTAGGAATTTGATTTGGTGTAATTACACCGAGGCAGCCATTTGCGGCGCCAGGTAGGCAGTAGCGCAAAGGGTCTTGCCTAAGGATCCACACTGGATGCTGTGGTGTATTTTGCCATGGGGTGGATTTGAACCCATGACCTTCCAATTGGAAGTCAGGCAACATACCACTTGAGCTATTCAGCCAAAATATCAGGCTCACAGAAATAAATTGGGTAATATTAATTTTAGTAATATGAAAATTATTAATTGCAGAAAGATTCAGAAAGCAGAGTATATCAGATTACATTAGATTTCTCAAGTGATTCAACATCGTACCAGTAGGTGGCAGTAATGCCTCCTTGAGTTGTTTTCCAACCGCCAATAAAATGAAGAAGAGGAAGGGAACTCTGGGAAAAAAATGTCTGCGCCCTATTTTGTTACCCTTACACCTGTATAACATGTTTATAGCTAAGTTTCTCTAATATTCCTGTCACCAGAACGGATTTGTCCGGGGCTGAGAGGATGTCTGGTGACACCGAGCGGAGCGGCGCTCCCTCCAAGACGGTGACCTCGAAGACGCTCATGGAGAACTTCGGGAAGCTGCCCGACATCGACCAGAAGCTCTTCAACTACGGACCGCTGTACCTGGGCGGGAACGCGGGGCTGGCGGGGCTGATCGCCAACAGCCTGTACCGCAGGGCTCTGAACGTGCGGACGGCGCGCCTGGCCTCCAGCCTGCCGATGGCCGTGCTGCCCTTCCTCACCGCCAGCGCGCTATACAACGCGGCCGTGTCGCAGCCGCTGCTGGCCGGGGACCTGAACTGTCCCACCTGCTCGCTGATCCGAGGCGCGCTGGTGGGGGTGGTGGGCGGCTACCTCTACCCGGTCCTGCTGGCGCTGCCGCTCAACTTCGGCCTTGCGTCCATATACAGCACGGCCCCGCTGCCGGAGAAGGGCGCTATGCTGCGGTTCTGCGTGGACGTGTCCAGACCCGTCTTCAACCGGATGAGAGTCGTGCTTCTGCTGCAGGCTTTCTTCGGCACCTACCTGGGCTCCAGGCATTTCGAGACCTACGCCAAGCTCGCCCACATCACCTTCGACAAGAGGGAAGAACTGCAAGACTGAAAGAAGTGGACTCAGCCAGAGATGAACCAGTTTGGTTTATGTTGTGATGCATTTTCACCAGAAAAATTAAATGTAAATAAAAAACCAAGACACAGTGTGAATTTATTCATTCAAAGGGTCCAGATTCAGTTTCAGGGAAATTATCATTAAAAACAGATGGCGTAAATGAACACAAAGCGTTTATGTTAAAGCAACACCACGTAACATTTCAACCCTCATAACATATCTTCATAACTTTTGTGACTAAGCGTCTCGACCTCAAGCTCGTTGAATGACATCTCTGTCATGGCCCGAGAGGGTCCGTATCTCTTTAACCGGCACTAAGAAACTTTGAGGAGGGTGGCAGGAACCCTGCCACACAAAACAACAAAAAACGTGCTGACTGCTTTACGGCATACGTCACTTCCCCCGTTTCTTGTTTTCAACATCATATGACATTGTTTCTACACCATTAGATTCATAACCTCTTGGCTATTCAACCTTCACACAGCCCCTGGAAACAGAAATGGACTTCAATCAAACTGCAGGAGACAAGGAGATCAGGATTTTACTATGCTATGCGCTTGTCCTGATGGGAAATGCAAGCAAAACTACCGCTTTTGTCCACTGGCCGCCAAAACTGGATCTTCTGTTGTGTTGCTTTAAGAATACTTCTTCTTCTTGAGTTCTATTGGCGGTTGGCAACAAGCTGCTAGTAGCATTAGCACCACTTACTGGTATGAAGTGTGGTTCGTGATGGTCTATAAATAAATACCACCTATACATATAACTATAACTATATATATATATATATATA
>JAVLVB010000935.1:238438-272903 GCA_032876305.1 Orestias chungarensis
ATATATATATATATATATATATATATATATATATATATATATATATATATATATATATATACATATATATATATATATGTCCTGTCTCCATTTCCAACCGAACCATTGACATGTCAGTTTATGCTCAAATCTGCCTCTTCGAGCTCAGATACATTTTGTGTTTTGTTTTTCCCGCCGAACTCTCTGTTTCCGCCTCCCTTCGATCTCAGCCTACGACCTCTTCCTGCTTTAGAATACTTTTAAGCAACTTCTGTTATATATCCAGCATTTATTGGTTAAATAATAATGTATATAATGTGATATTATTGTAAACAGCTGCTGTGCTGTGTCAGGAAATATTTGCACTTTTAAACAGCATTTCTTGATTGTAAATCAGTAGATATGAAACATCCTGTATTTTTGTGTCTTTTTTTTTGTCTCGCACCTTATCAAGTTTAAGGACTAAATCTCTACAATCAGCCATTCATACTACAGCTGCCATGTTTAGACTAACAGAAGTGAGTTTCTTATTCAATCAGCATGTTTCTGACTGCATGTTCGTAATCTAAATGACCGGTGCATTAAAAAAAATTAAATAAAAAATATAAAAACTCCATAATCAGACCACATGACACAGAAGAGTAGGTGGTTTGCTTTTATTAAAGGCTTTTTAGGAACCGGTCACAAATCCTGCACTGATACCGAAGGTGTCCCTGCACCATGAAGGACAAGTTATCTGACCGCTTGCATACAGTATTTGTGCAACAAATAAAAACTGGTGGCTCTGGCCATTCGGTAACACTAATAGATTAAAATTGATGGCAGTTACTGTAGGCGATTGTCATTTAATACACGTTTAACAGCACAGGCAAATGGCTAAATCACTACAGATGGCATCGTTTGACATCACAGCCGGGTTTCTACATCCTTGTTGGGGACAAGGTTACGGAAAAGGCAAGTAATTGCATGAGAAATAAGTTTGTTGTTGAGATGGGAACGATGCTTTATAGGGAGAAAAAAAAAATCAATAAATAATTAAATTGAATCAAGCCTATAATTACTGTGCACCCACTCCATCCCTTAAGGAAAAAAAATCCCAAATTCACAGACAATTTCACCAGACAAAAATAAAAACACTTCAAGTCAAAGCAATTGTCAAGATAACCAGTAACTCATATGGCACAGGTCTCTCCTTATCCTTCTCTTCTTTATCTGCACTGTAAAGTACCTTCTTCTTTTTTTGTTTTTTACACTAATGCCCCTTTGAAACCACCCGAGTATGCATGCCATCAGACTTCATATACTGTAGAGGAATAGTTACAATAGAAACTTTACATCTTCCAGCACAGAGGGCTTAAATAAATACATGAGACAACTGAACATCAGTCAGAGAGACCTTCCTGAGCAGCAGAAAGACGCTGGGCTAAATATTATCTGTACACAGTCTCTACAGCTGACCTCTAACTCCTGAAGTTATGCTATTACAGTAGGTTTCTGCTTACATTAACGGCACAGCACATTTGAAAAGAGTAAACACCTTTAAAGGTTCATCCTGCCCACACAGTTTATTCCCTAAAATAGAATAAATTAAATAATAATAATAATAATAATAATACAAATACAATGAAACATGGTCTCCAATCCTTCCAGTGCAACAGAAATAAACACATGAAACGCTGCTTCACACAGGCAAAGCCATGATGTCTGTTGGTTTTAACCTCAGTTGGGTTTTGTAAGTGCAGAAAAAGGGCAAGCCAGCGCCCCCTTTTTTATTGTTTTGTTACAGTACGTTAAAGATAAATGTTAAATACTTAGACAAGCTTAGATTAAAAAGGAGGAAAAAGGGAGAGAAAACGAGAGCAGAGGAAAGGTACACGAGACGTCATCTGTAGGAATTACTATAAAGTGGTTTTCCCTGTAATTGTAGTCTCTAAAATAGTAAACGTCTCCACGGAGTAAACACACATAAAGGGAATTAGGAAAGAGATCTGCGTCCCTCTCCAACATGATTGAGCTTGTATCCAAAAGCAGAAAGTTTATTCCAGCTGTCATAGCTTAACGTTTCACTTTTCTTATCATCTCGATGAATCCTGTTCACCGTGTTTCTTTTCTTATTTTATTTTTTTCTTGATGCAGCTTTGTCATAGTTAAAATACCAAAGTACCAGCTTCAGGTTCCTTCAATGTCCAAATTTAGTGCAAAGAAAACATGCGTCTCTTCATGTGGTGGTGAGAGGATTGGACACCGTCTCATGTCTTTGCCAGAACGTTCGACCTGATGAAACAAAAGAGGATTATAAAACTGCGTTATCCCTCAGTTACAACTACAAACACATAACATTTTTTATTAAGTGGAAAAAGAAAGGCAAAAATCGATAAAAAAATATACAACAACTACAACATAAGTGGACTCCGGATGTATAGTTTGTATTACAATAATGGCTGAAATTTATCAGGTATAACAATGTGTACAAATATAAGGTTTTATAAATGAGCACATAAAACCAAATGTCTCTGCTGCCACATGTTGATGTACCCATTTGCAAGGCATTCAAACCCAAGATTCCGATAGCTATGTGAACTGTGTCCTTGTGTAAAAGTTTACGGGGTCAGTGTAGGATCTAAAAAAGTGCAACTATCCCACCTGAGTGCTTTCCATCTTTCCTTCTCCACCTGGTTCTCAGGACTTTCACTTTCATACGAAGCAAGGTAGAGTCCTGGGGAAAGGGAAGAAGAAAACTAAAGCAAAACCTCTTTTCTTTTCCTTGGTTTTAGTGTCTGTTTAAGGGAACAATAGGTTTGGGAACTGACGAATTCAACAAATAATTGTCATTTAAGAAATAATCAGGGTCTCTGAGAGATGCCACCTCTGACTCAGAAACACTGACATCAAAACTCGAAGATTTGAAAAAGTAAGAATGTATCTGATAGCATCACTAAAACGCTTCTTACCGTCCTCGCTAAAGATAGGAGCAGTATGAAGGTAGTGCAAGATGGCACGATCCTCCTCAAAAGGACACTCCACCTGTTTCCACGTCATAAACTCTCCAACTTGTCGAGCCAACTCCACAAATTTCTAAACAGCAAACCAAAAAAACAACAACAAACAAACAAAATAAAACACAACAAAATAAAAATAAATTAAGAGGTATAATTGGAAAAATAAAAAACGTTGGACTGGGAAAACGCTTACCTCGAAGTTGACGTGGCCGTTTGGCAGTCGGTTAGCGCAGCCTTCATTCAGAAAATATATGTCTTTAATTAGCAGGCTAAAGAAAGGAATCACGATCTGAGAAAGACAAAGGCACAATTTATAATACATCAATAAATGATGTGTAATGAACCAAAGCTGAACATGGGCAGTCATGCTGATGCCTCACCTTTTCTCTGTTACTGTTGGCTGTCCGAGACCGATGGGCGGCTCCCCTTAGGGCAGTCCTGTAGTTGTAAAAGTTTCCGGTGGGATCCATTTGATGCTGCAAAAGAAAACAAGACAGAATAGTCAGCTTAGAGGTATTAATTGCTCATTTTAAAGAGGTCAGTGAAAAGATCACCTCAAGAATGAAGAATTTGGCAGTTTTGGTTTTGCTCCAAGTCTTCTTCAGGCGTGACACAGGAGTCATGTTCATACCGGCTGCAGAGAAATAGGATTTTATGATCTAAAATCAAGGCAAGGATAGCATTTGTTCCTTTGAACAATTAACAAACTGCAGAGTAAGCAAAAAAGAAAAAAAAAGGAAAATCAGAAACAAATCAATGCTTGGTTTTCTTATAGGTACAGGATTAAAGTCAAATGTGTCTCAGCCATTTCAAACAAACAGGGTCTGATGATAATCATTTTCACATCGAGGTGGGAATTCATCAACAAATGGCTGCAGATTGCTTAGAACAGCCAACCTCTGCTGCAAAGTGAGTTTGTTTCGAGGCACATGAAAGCATTTTTAGTTTACAGCCTGTTTTATTTCTTCTTCTTTTTCTTTTTTTTTTACACACCAACCTAAAACATTTATAAAGCACTAACTGTGCTGTAAAACGTGGGAACTCACAGATAATCGCCATCAGGGAATTGAAGTTTCCAATGTTGAAACACTCTCTGGCCACATCGATGAAGAACTCAATCACTGTGGCTCTCTGCTTCTTCTTTGCTGGCTAAAAGTAGTTCACAAAAAACAAATACAAAAAACCCCCCCCAAAAACCCCATCCCATTCAAATTTGGCCATTTTGTTTAAAGTAAGCAAAAAACATTTTTTTGACACAAATAATTGTAGCAACACACAAAATCCACAAGGGGTAAGTACTGCTCTGTAAAAAACTCCTTGGTTTGGGTATTACGATTAGGAAATTTGAGAAAAAACAGCAAATAACAGTTTTATCGTAAATATATACAAATTCTTACACTATATACATATAATATTAAACAATTAACAAGTTTATGAGAAAAGTACACACCATCAAAGTGGTAAAACATCCAATATTTCTTCTTCTAAACACCAGTATTAGAATTAGTATTAGAACTCTTATTACTATTCCTCATTTCACTCGTCCCTCACCATGCAAATCTCTGTTGCTACCAGGTAACACAGTCTGTTGAACCACCTGACGTAGGCCTCGAGGTTGGAGGTTTTCTTCTTCTGCTCACTGAAAGATGGCTGCTGTTGAAACACACATACACACAAAAGATGTGAACCATTACATGGATTTGCACATACACTAATTACCTTCTTATGTACAGGTTGAACCCCTGTCGAAGTGCAAATGGCAAAGACTGCGAACCGGGAGCTGGATTGTTGGAAGGCGATGGAAAATAACATTCACAGGGTGAGCAAGCAGATGAGTTCAAGAGACGGTAAAGAAAAAAATTAAATCTCCATGGTCTCCAAGTCCAACATCAGATGGAGGAAACGCTTTATGTTTGTTTGCTGTTTCATAACACAATTGTTGAGGATTGATATACGTTTTTTCTTTTTCGGTTAAGGGGTTAATTTTTTTGTAAACATTTAGAATCAGAGTGCAAACAGCTCCTAACTTTAAAAGTATAGGAGAGGATCTTCAGCTCGTTCTCATTTTCGCAACACTGCGCATGCGCCACCTCATCTCCAGTAACGCCTCCTGATATCGGGAGCGCGCACGTCCCCAGCACATGCAGTCTGTGTACCTCTGCGGGACCACAGCCTATTACAGAATTGCGAACATGTCCGACACTTCGAACACGGTTTTTCTCTTGCGAGCTTCCATTTTCGCTGCCGTACGGGGAGAACCTCTCTTCAATGGTGAATGATGCGTGTTGTCGGGTGGGTGGTGACATTAGTGATATACGTCATCGCGTAAATTTCATTTCTGCATTGACAGCCAGTTATTTTTCCCCACCTGCCGTTTTTGATTGGCTGTCATTTTTTATGGGATTTTCCATATAAATGTTTCTATTGAAAAGATCCTCTCCTATACCTTTAAATGAAGGAAATCTGTAACTCAACATTCATGATCAGTAATGAGAAAAATGTATACTTCAGCAGTAAATATAACATCAGTCCAAGGATGAGTAACATGAAGAACGTTGGAAATAGTTTTTTTGTTATCCAACAAATCTGGAATTTCTAAACTTTTTATTACCATTTAAGATGGCATTCATAGCGATACAGATGCTTTATTTCCAAAAATGTTTTGGTATTCCCTCACATGCATGAATGTAATTCACATGGTTTAGGTTTGTGTTTATGGGATTTTTTTTTACCATTGTCCTGAAAGTGCATTTGTAAGGTCAGACACTGATGTTGGACGACAAGGCTCGGCGCACTACGGTGGCCGAGAAGTGAAATTACAACAACAAAAGACACTACACAATGAGAAAAGACGTTACACAATACAAAAGACAATACACAACACATTAACAAAAACGGAAATATAATGTACTATCGGGCAACATGGATCAAAAGAAATTCTCTGGCGTTTGAACCGGAAATACATAACATATTTTTGAAAAATGAGCACTGTCAATGATAACACACTCGCAATCATTAAAGAATATTTTGAAGCAGGACATAGATATGTGGATATGCTTTTGTCAATTTACAATATTGATATGTTAAGACAGTACATGTTGTGAAGTGTCTTTTGTCGTTGTGTTTTTTGGATTTGCCGTTGCGTAGTGTCTTCTGTTGTTATGTAGTGTTGTTTGTCATTGTTTAGTGTCTTTTATTGTTGTAATTGCAATTCTCAGCCACCGTAGCTCACAGTATAAACTTGATTTCATCCGAAAATTCATCATCCAAAATGAATTTGTATGAGATTAAGGTAGCTAAGAGGCCCCCAAATAGAAGCTTCAAACCTTATTTAATGCTGCAATTCAGAAGCATAAATAAATTTGTAAATTTGGTCTTCAAAAAACTTGATTGCAGCCGAGTCTGTCAAGTCAGAAATGTCTTCAGAAACAAATGTGATTTGCAGATGACACGACGTCACAGCGTTACAGAAGCTTTTCTAACCGAGGTAACCAATCTTGTACCTGCGTATTGACACAGTCCTGATACAAAATATCTGTTGCTGTCAAGGGAAACGTATGCAAGAAATGTCTAGAAGGTTATTGTTGAGACTGATAAAAAGTAGTATGACATCTTTTGTTATTGTGCTAGGTCTATTTTGAACTGTGGAGGAAGGACTGTTGAAAGATGAGGAACATTTCAGGAATCTGTAACGTGAATTAGTAAACTTAAAATTCATAGTCTGAATGGTGTTCCTTATATAGTTGTTTTGTACAATTTATATTGTGAATGTTTGGGTTAAATATAAGAGACTTGCAATTGACTGATCTACTTCTGTTATAACTTTTTCTTTAAGGTTAAAATTTTTGTATTCTTTTAGCTTTATACCCTGGTAATTATAGAAAAGCTGTTTGCATTAACTTTGAAAACAGACATAAAAAAAAAATACATGTTTAAAAATAGACCTCCTGAAAGCTTACCTGTGTTCCATCCAGTGGATCTTTCTGAACAAAGGCTTGGACAAACTCCTCGGGTCCAATATGGCTTAAATGCTCCTAGAAAACAGACACAGTTATGTTTTATGGATTTAATAAATTGTATTTATTTTTGTTTTAAATGTGAATAAAGCCACAACAACATCAATAGTACAACTAGGCACCGATTGGCTGGGGCTATCTGATTAATAACAGTAATGGAGGCCAATCAATAGAAGGAAGTAATCACTCACTGATGTGACTCATTGGTATCATATTTCCTCCGAATCGCACGAGAGACAATATCCACTTCTATTAAAAGATAGCAGTAAACTTGCAGTCATTTACAACACAAACTGACTGAATAGGCTTATCATAGCTCAAGATCAAACTCTGATCTGATAAAGAACCCGGCAGCGGGCCGAACAACCAGGTGTTAGTCAAAGGCGGTACGTTTGAATCCACAAAAGACATCATAAAACCCACAACGTGAGAGCTCTACACGCATGCTTGTCTGTCTATGTCTCTCTGCTTCGTGTGTGTGTGTCAGAGTGTGAAGCTGTCAGGTCATATATATCTGCAGTGGCTTTATCCCCTTTGTTCGCAGCCGCCGGCACTTTGCTGACTTGTGGGGTGATGTCACTGTTCAGACAAGGCTGCAGGCTTACTCATCCATGCTTTATAGTAGAGAAAAAATACACGCACAGAAATGCAGCCTAACACGCCCACATCCAGTTTTATGTTTTATTTCATGTTGCTGTTCTTTTTAACATCCCTCCCCCCACACCTCTTCTATTAGCTTAAAATGCAATTTAAAGCTCAGGACCCTGAAATGGGTCATGCTTCATAATTACTAGCGCCCTGACACGCCCCCAGCTTCCTTCCACTCTCCTTTTCCGTCCATCCTTGTTACAGCGTCTCGTAGTGACCTCGGTCTGACCCTTCGTTACTAACCTCCATCCCTCAGACTTACCAGCTCCACATGAGTGAGCTGCTGTGCCAGTGTGTAGGGGTCATTGCAGATGGAGAGAATATCCTTCTGGATGGGTGGGGGCTTGGTCTTGAAAGCTACAAGCTTGTCGGAGATGGAGGAAGCATTGAGAGAGACCTTGACGATGCTCTCCTCCCCCTGGCCCATCAGGGCTAACCTCTGGCTCAGCTTTTGTAACATCTGGTTCAGGGTTTTCCAGTAGGCCTGTGGAGGACAGGAACAGGGAGGCTAGATGAGCAGACGAGACGGGAACAAACCAATGACGTCTGATGAATAAGTTTGATGTTTATCAAAGTCAGTGGAGCCTCTGATGTCCAGCTACTGCTTTCATATGCAAACGTATTTGGATTGAAACATAAATGATACGGTTAATTCAAGAAGAATAAGGAATCAGTTTATTTATATAGCACCAATTAACAGATTATTGTCTCAAGGCACTTTACAAGAAAATCAATTAAAATCAATTTTAAATTTTTCAATCTAAGGAACCCCAGCAGATTGCATCGAGTCATTGACATGCAGAATTCACTCCTCTTTTTGACCAATGATTCTCTGTAGTCAATTGAAAAAGATACTGGTCAATGAAATAGGATGAAAGTTTTGTGACTCTACCTTGGGCCTCTTAGGGGTGGGGTTATATTGCACATTTTCCAGGTGAAATTATTTTGTAAAAACTAATGTTAGTGAAAGTCAAATTGACTAAATCAGACCGCCTTTTAAACTATAAGGTCCAGGAGCTTTGTTTGGTTTGTGTTTCTGTCAAGGTGGCTGCATTCACAGCCTCAGATCAGATAATGTAACAATTATCTTTGGTATTTTATGACTGTAATTCTCAAGACGCAAATTGGAGTGGCTTATCAAACTTTGGTAGAAGATAAGGATCTATTTGTTGGGACTCCGTTTCTTTTCTCTTTTCTGCTTCCCTAGGACAATAAGTAAGAAGCTTACTTCTCGCATTTTCTTGTTTTCTTTGTCTTCTTCAACATTGGTCTCAGCTCATTCATTTTTGGTCTGAGTAGGTCTAGGTCTGCCTCAATGAATCAAAGTTTTTATTATCAAGTTTCACAAAATTTTATATACTAGGTTTTGTACTCTGTGAGCACTCTGCAAGTTTGAAATTACAAAACTCATGACATTCATGTATTTTATGAGGTTTGCAATGACAGACCATATAAAAAAGTGCGAAAACAGTACCTTTCTCACAGTATTCCTTTTTTTTGCAAACAAATTAGAACTAATTTTGTGAAGAATAACATTTTGGTTTAGATAAAGCAATGCAGTGTCTTTACCAGTGTTTACTTTGCCACTATTTTCCGATCATTGACTGAAGCTCAGTCAGATTTGTGCAGATTTGATCTGTTTTGCCACAATACTCAACGGTACTGTCTGGACTTTGACTAGTCCATTCTGACACTGGAATATGTTTTGATTAAAACCATTCCTGCTCAAAGGTGATCTTTTGCCCCAATCCTAAATTATTTCCACCTTTTACCTAATCTGTCAGCTTAGATGGTCTGGTAGACTAGATTTTATTTAGGAGTATCAGAGTACAGAAAGAAGAAAGAAAAAAAAACATGAATATCTTGCTTTTTTTGTTCCCACTTCAGAAATATGCAAAACTTTGTGTTGGCCTCTCATGTCAATTTATAAAAATGTACGACTTTTAAAGCATAAAATGAGAAAAATCTTAAAGCAAAATGAATACTGTAGCAGGAGACTTTAGCTTCAAATGAACTAAAACATACACAGCCCCCTTTTTAATATTGCGGTAAAGTCAGTAGGGCGTAGAGTTAGCGGTGCCTCTCTCCTGTCAGTGATGTGTAGTTCTCGAACTATTTGTTCAATATGAACAAATCTTTTAAATGAATTGGGAGTAACGGGTCGTCTCAGTGACTGATTCGATCATGCTCATGCAGTACCTTTCCTCTCCAGGTGGCAGGCTGCTGCATAAGCTCAAGTCAGTAGGACAGGAATCAGAAATAATTTGTTCACCATGACTCACAAGACCGGATCGTTCATAGACTGGATCGTTTGACTATCACGGGAAGGACAACAGTGCATTTACACACCGGATCATTCATGCATTTCATTCAGTTATCATGTGGCTGTGGCTCAGCTTCGGGGTGTGGACAGAGAAACGAAGGAGGATATAGATGATGTCTGATTTGTTGTTCATCATTCGTGGCATTATTCATGATTAATTATTGTTCTTCGGTTCTTGTAGATATAGTGTTCTTGTTTATATAATGAGTTATATAATGAGTGTCGAAATAAATAATAGTGTAATAAATTAGAACGTTGATTTTGTGTTACACTCAACCATAAAATAATAAGACACATTAAATGCACCATGTAACATGTTAAGGAAATTATTGTTACTTTTTGACTGACTTAATTGTGTTACTAATTGTTAAAATGAGTGAGTTTTACATTCACTTGTGTTCAGTTCGGAACTTTGTTGACAGTCCCTAAATCAACAACCGTGTTTCTTTGGAGGGAGAAACTGAAGAGCCGAAGCCGCAAACAGTACGCCTTTATCGGCCCGCATAGGAAGGACACACCACTAACTCTAAAACTAAAGATGTTATACTAACTTTACTGCTGTTTTAAAAAAGTCGTGGTCACAGAATAGGATCTGGTTCCCACGCGTTTTTAATTCGTGGCCACACGTTAAACATGTTGGGGCCACGTAATATATATATTTTTTTCATCCATGTCACCAGAGGGGCTCCGTTGAAACATACATGGAAGAATCAAAATACATTGAAAGAGAAGCTCAGGAGTAAAACGCTAAAATGTTATACTGCTGCAGTAATGTCTGTGTTTTGTGGACAAGAATGTCTGAGTCTCTGAGCCCTTCCCTACAGATGGCTCCACACAGAGGCCATTAGGTCAGCCTGTCTCACAAATGACCCAGCATCACCGCTCCCACATGCATGCACACACCCATGCTGAGGAAAGCCAGCTGTAAATAGCAGGGCATTCATCACCACCTGCCCAGCCTCCCTCCTCCTCTTCCTCTTTTTTCTGGCTTCTTTGCAGAGACTTCCTCACTCTCCTCCTTCACCTCTCTCTGTTTTCTGAGTCTCCGCATCCCATACCCAGAATTTCCCCACCCTCCATCTCCCTCTGCTCTCCCCTACAGCCACTCCTTTAATATCCTCTCATCGTCCTGCAGCTCCACTCCTTCTGCAGTGTAATATTGCATAACAGCTGGCTCCTCCAACAACACAGACTCTGACATTTTCAGTCGGCCACCAAAGAGATGATAAGAAATCTTGCTCTTCATTAATTCTACAAAATCTTCTCACACAAGTCTTTAAAATTGGTCAAATATGGACGATGGCTGTTCCTTTGACAGCAAAGGGTTTTCTCTTCAGTGACATTTTATGACATGCAGGAAAGCCAGAAATTTTAGCATGTCAGCAACGGTTCCCTGAGGGCATTTACCCTCGGGGTTAACTCTATGGAAACTCACAATGTGAAAACATCTATTCAGCTATTTACCACATCTAAACATAAAATATTGACACTGCCAGGCTTCAACGTGCAGAATTCAGCTGCAGATCAGGTTCCTTGTCACTACTAACCAGTGACACCAGAAGACCCTGGTGTCACTACTAACCAGTGACACCAGAAGACCCTGGTCTGTGTCTGTGTGATGTTTAAATAAAAGAAAAAGACACAGTGGTATCAAATATACTGGTACTGATAGTCCTCAAGACACAGAAACTTAAAAAGTATTTAAAGTCGTTTAACCTTTTAATATTTGGACAACCAAACACAGTAGTGGGAGAATCATGCTGTGGTTTTTTTTCTCAGCATGGACATTAAAGCTGATCAGACTTAGTAGATAGTAAAAAATAGTAAAAACTGTCCAAACCATGCTTAATTTTTCTCCCACTTAATAATTATGTACCTCTTTGAACTGGAAAACACCCTAAAATAAATTATAAGATACAAATCTAAAAATGTTTCAGAGCTTTGAACATGTTTAAAATTCATGGCACATCCTTTCAGTAGGTAAACCTTTATATATCCATTCTTTATAGTGGCCTTTCTATGAAGGGCTGACTGGAGCTGGTCCCCATCTTTAGCAGCCATTGGGTGCGAGGCAATCAGCTGACTGATTAAAATAACAATCACGTTTTAAGACTGTGAAGCTGAAGTATCCTTCTCAACAGTGCTAATTAAAATTTCCATTATAAATGTTAAAACTTTGCCGTACCCTTGCAGTGAGATGATAACCTTAACGTACCTCATCACATGGAGCTATCCTTTGGATGATGTCTTTAATGTATCCGACCATCTTCTCGTCCCTGAAGTCTGACGGAAATGTTTCTGTCCATTCAGTCAGCAGTTGCAGGATCTTGGGACCAAACTTGCGTACCTTAACCTGTTTTTGTACGATAAAAACAGTTTAGAAAATGACTGCTGGCGACATTTCCCCACTCCTTAGCTGAATCATGCACAAATCGGAATGTGTGATAACGTGTGTTGCGGTGCTGACCGTATCGAGTGGGCTCTGATCCAGCTGCTGCTGCTTGATGCAAAGCTCGCACACCCTGGAGAGCAGCTCAGAGGGAGGAATGAACAGACGGGCGCTCAGCAAGAAGGTAAACACATAGGCTTTCTGTTGAAAGAGACGGAAGGACATTAAGTGAGATGCTTTCACAACAGAAAAACGCTGCTGGCTGTAATTAAACTATGAGGAGACTCGAGGCTAATAATGAAATTAGCATGGCTGTCACTGAGACCGTAAACTGAAACATTTCTTTCAGGCCTGCAGTTCAGTCTCTTAATGCATCCAAAGATTTTTATCTGGAAGATGATCACAGGACAAGTTTTAATCAAGCTGACATGGAGACAGTTGGATATAGGTCAATAATGGGAACGAGAGAATTTAGTCAAAGTTTCTAAAAGTGAACAACAATATTATTCTAATAATTAATCATTTAGACCCCAGTATTTTGTGTGTTATATACACGGACAAACTTCAGCAAACTGAATTTTATCTCATGGCTCAACATAAAGTAGTATATTTGCAAAATATTCTTTTAAATACAGAAAGATGCGTGCATTTTAATCCTGTCCCACATAGTGAGTTCTTTTTAGAACCACTCGTTGCTGCAATTATAGCAATTCTTACACCTTAATAATGCAGCAGCACCAAGCTTCTCCACAAGCAGTTTTATATATATATAAGGTAAAAAATTTAACTTGGGTTTCATCTGACCTTGTTCTGCATGTTTGTTATGACTCCCAACACTTCTTATGGCAAATTGCAAACATACCTCTTACTTACAACAATATTCTTAATTCTTTATTGTTTCTATTTCCCTTTTCATCATAAAAAAAAAAAATGCATGCTTTTCCTGTCATTTCACTAACATGTTCAACATTATTACATGAAGGGTGAATAAAATGGAAAAAACATCAAGTTTGAGTTGACAAAAACAACAGCATCAGACGAGGAGGAGGACTTCAGTTCTTAAAAACAAAATATTATGTAATGTTAAGAGTTCAAACACAAGTCACCCAGTGTTCACATTGGTTTGACTTCTCTGACACCTTCCCAAAACCTTTGTCATCCTACTTTCTCTTTCTGTATCTTTCCACAATTAAACTTACGATACAACTGGAGATCATTAAAGCATAATTTACTTTAAAAACAGTAATCCTTGTGGTTCAGTTTACCTCAGGGTAGTAGTCTGCAGTGGGCACAAAGTTCTGGATCAGGGTCTCCAGGGAGGCAGAGGTGATCGGAGGCCCGTCGGCCAGACAAGCCGCTGGACCCGGGCCCTCCTGAGGGGCCCCTTCTTCTTCTTCCTCCCCAAGTTCAGCACAGGCCAGGTGGGGACTGAAACCACTGGAAGTGGTAAACATGGTGGCTGAGCACACAGTCTGGGGCATTCCTGACTGCAACACAAAAACACAGAGATGAGTCTTGCAGAATGAGGAAGAGGCATTAAGAAAATTTGTTTCATGCAAATACAGGCCAGGACGCCGTAATAACAACATACCGTAAGTAAAACATTGTGCAGTTAGATTTGTGGACAGGCTAACTATCTGCAGTAAATCTGGTCACTAAAAAGGGAAATTAGGACGATGTTAGGGTGAAGATAAACTTTCATTCACAGAATAGTGAAGTGTAGATGAGGACACTATTCTTACTGCACTTTTTGGAGTCCTGTCACATTGTTTTCATATTAGCTTAACCTAAACATGTGCCATAATGGCTAGAATCATCTTTGTTAAACCCGAATAAAATACTGACCACTAGTTTGCTCTGAATTCTCATAACTATTTGCACAAGTTATTCTATGGTGCTTGTTGAAGATGATGGATTGTTTCTCCTTTTTCAATGTGGTGTTGTCAACTACAATTTAAATTAAAAAGTATTAGTAAGAATAATATTTTAATTATAAACCAGGGATGAGGCTGAACATAAGAGAAACGGAGAAAACACCTAAATCCAGAGATTAAAAAAATTGTAAAAGATGAAAAGCACTTTTCCAAAGAACTGTAGGGTAATCCAAATTTAGACCAATGAATGGACTTTCTCTGCCCTTAGTGTCACCAAAACACAATACAATGACATAATAAAAATGCATAAAAACTAAAACTTGTTTTATTTCTACAACCACGTCAACCAAGAGGATGTCCTTATGTCTTGTAATTCATTTATTTTTTAGCTAAATTAAAAACGACCTCTGCTAGAAGAGAAGCTGGAACACGCGCATCAATCAGAAGCCTGACCAGTGCATGTTTAATAATGATATGGGGCGATCTATTTTTAACTTAATCTATATTCATATGCACATAAACTCCTCATAAGTCATGCCTCATGATGCCAAGTTATTACTCGAAGATCTCATTCTGTTTTTGCCACCTCTGATTGATTTGCCTCAGTCTTTATATTGATCTTATATTTTACTAATATTGCAATTTTTTTGCTGTTTCATATTTATCCTTAATCTTCAGAGCAGACACTCTCAATCCATTCACCTAGTGACCCGCTTTAATCATCAGGGAATAAGTAACCACCCCCCCCCCCCCACACACACACACACACCCTTGACCTACCACATCTTCCAACCAAAGAGACAGTAGAGAATAAAAATGGGTTAGTGAGTCACTATGGGGACTTCTGTACCCTGCAAGCACATAAGCGGCCCCAACACTGCCCTGAATCTTTTTGCTCAGAACACACGAGTTACCAAAGCACAAACCACTGTTATCGTCACAGTTACTAACAGGAGGATTTTCCTTTAATGTCGAGCTTTGAACTAAAAACCTGCATCCAAAATAAATCCCTAAAATGTCACGGATCTTAAATGATGATGAGATCCACTTGTGTCATGTTTAATCATTTTGCTTGTTGTTATCCTCTAAATGCTGGCTATAAACAAAAATTTTGAGCAATACTTACTTTTAAAGTAATCAAGACAATCTACTTCCTGTTTGTACCCAAGACAACAATCAAGGCTGATTCAAAACACTTACAGCTTCAGCTGCACTGTTGGTACAAAATTCTGAAACCTTTTATCAGTTTCCATCCGTGTCGCTGTTATGCACTACTTTGTGGTTTTACTGTTGCAAAAGAATCAACGTTTAGGACGCAAATACTTGCGCAAGATAGAGCTTTATGAAACACATACAAATACATTCTGGTATACTTCTGGTTTGCTGCTTTGATTTCAAAGTATTGACCCCCAGGCACTGTGGACACCAAGCAAGGATAAGAGATTAAAAACCACACTCCTATATTGAACGCTCTCAACTATTCCTCTACCTTTTAGCAGTTATTCATGCACTTTTGCACACCTAGACACAAATACCCACAGACAGCTGGACAAAGGGTTGGGGGATGGGAAGCTGGTCGTTGTGGAAGCTGTTATTGTGGTCTTCCTTTTCCTACAACTGTTTACAATATACCTATATTTCTCCATTTGCGGTTAAAAACGGCCAGCATGCTCACCATCTGCTCCACTTTGCAACAAAGTAAAATAGAGCTTAAAAACAGATAGCAAAACAAAAACAAAACTAACAAACAGAACATTTCAGTTATACTCTGACTAAACCGCATTATTATTTATCACTTTCAGTAGAAAACTCTTAGTGTATTAACGGATAATTCAGGTTTCATATTTCTGTATTTGAAGAGTTCTCATATTCGCTTTCAATTTCACTAGAATGTATTACAACATGTTTCTGTAGCAAAAAAATAAAAAAATAAAAAAATAAATAAAATGCCAGACATGATCAAATCCAACCTTCCTTTGTGACAACAGCAGCAGCACAGAAGTATTTATGGGAACTAAAAGAACCTTCCTCATGAGGACTGACAGCCGAAACGCCGGCTCAGCTCTAGTCGTCTCTGTGATATTATTCATGAGACGTTTCACGTAAACTTCACTTGTGTCAAATTTATTTCATACATGGTTAGGAGTTTTATTCCGTGTGATCACCCTGCAATAACTTCCTCTATTTCTTGTTATAAATTTCTTGGTGTTCCACACCTCCCCAAGCAATTTTCAGGCAGTGATTTATGATTTCATCACAGCTCTGCCAGCCTGTCTGCAGAATGTGAGCATAACTCAGCTCGTCGCTGAGCGTGTAAATAAACCAGTCATCAGTTTTTGACCTTGTGTGTCTGTTCCATTGAGCTCAAGATTGAGCCCTAATGATTTCATGGTTCACATTGCAGACAGCACAAACACTGCGGCAACATTGCAGTTTTAAACAGAGAAATATTTTGATTTTGTTCTTACTTATTCATTTGGGTCCAGATTAGCTGCCATTATGGTGATATTTTATCTGCAATATCTCAAACATTTGGATTTTGGTCAATCACATCGATTACTCAGAGGAGCCCGGATTGTGCACCTGCAAGATAAGCCCAATCTATTCTCTGTCACCAGAATGCTTAACAACTACGCAACATTTGTGCAATCGAAGTCAACATTTCCATGTCCATGTCAGTGGAAGTTTTGGCAGTCGCAGGCCTTTTTCAAAAATGTTTTTGAACATTTTGAAATAAATATTCCTTTAAAGATTGTTGTGAACAGTCCATGTGTTTTTAAGAAATACCTGCAAGAGCATACGATGCAGTTTTTCCAGTTTGGCAATCAGTACCAGCCCCAGGCTTGGAAAGTAACAAAAAGAGGTATGTTCCTGATCCGGACCATCGACACATTTCACCCATTCACTAAACACTTTGTCCTGTTGAATACATTACCAGATACCGTTTGCATGTCTAGAAATTGGTGAATGTTAAACGATTAAGCTGCCAAAATACATTAATTTTTATTTTTTATTTTTTGGTGCTGTTTGCGACTATATTTGCTTAATTTTTCCTGCTCAATGACACATAATTCTTATATAAAAAAATGTATGTTACATCTTAATGACTGCAGGGTTTCAAGGCCCTCCAAGTACAAAATGAGCTTCTTCCCTACCGCACCTATAAGTCGGTAAGGGGGGTTTGTGCAATTACAATTTTTTTTCATTCAGTAAGTCTAGCAAGTCTACCAATGCATTTCATGAAAACGTAAAAAAAAAAAAGATTTTCAATTAAGGATTGTTAAAACTATTATTAAAAAAAACGTCAATAAAGTTGCAGTTTTACCCCAAAGTATTCTATAATATCCTCAAGGCCGCCTCTCAGCTCAGTGCTAGGAGTGACAGGCAGAACACTCCCACCACTTTTCTTGCATATTCAAGGACTCATCCAAACACAAAGCTGTATTTTGTGTATAACTTTATATATATACTTCATATATATACATATACTATGAGCTCCCTCTGTGCCTGTCACGTTGCATCAACGCTGCATGAAAAAACACACAGAGAAATAAGCAGCTAAGAACAGGTGAGCACGGCTGTGAGGGCTCTGATTCCCCCCCTGAGATCCCCAGCTGCCAGCCAATGGCAGCTCGGGTTTGAGTCTAGACAGCTGAGTAAGTGCCATTGTTCAGCCTGTTATCTCTGCCATCGGAGGGGGTAAGATCTGCCTGCTTTGTTCTGTCTGGAGATTTCTGTCAACACCCTTGACTTTGGAGGTCTGAATGTGTGGCGTGTCTTCATGAAACAATGGCATTCCTACTTTAGCTGTCAAACAGCACCCTGACTTGACTTAATCTCTGTATTGTAGTAGCTACTTCAAATTTAGTCTCTATAAAACCCACTTCACATTATAAATAGCAACGCTACACATAAAACCGTAGATGTAGGTGTCAGGGTACAAGTTATGAAGACAAATTATCTATTTAATTGAGGCATTAATGGCTAAGATCAATCAGCATGAGCTCTTCACATCAGCCACTTTCTTACCTTTTCCATTAGTAAGTCAAAGGTCAAAGAAGGCCATATGGAGTACAGTAGCAGCTCATTGGCTCTCTAAAGTCTATGGAGATTTGCTTTTATGTTAGAGCTACCCCCACTCATCATCAGGACAGCAGCATGCGTTGTAAGATCACTTGAGGTATGTTCTAATTTTCCTATTAATTTATGCCGGGGGGCATCCAACCATCACCCACAAATCTAATATAAGGGAATGTAATGTGACTGCAGACCTGTGCTTTTTTTATACTAACAAAGATATTAAGAAGTCTTTATATCTTCGAAGATGCAAACGACTATGTAAATTATTGGTGTAACTTTGTGTCTAAAACAATTAAAGAACGTACACACTGTCATTTCTTCTTTAAGTGTAAATAAACTCTACGTTTCTAAAATTTTCAGCCATAAAATTTCAATATAATCTATAGTTGCTCTACTAAGGAACAAGAGAAACTGCTGGAATGACCAGAGATGTCTCTGGTAATAACGATCAAAGATCAGGCACCTATTGCCATAGACCTTCGCAGGAGGCTTGTTCCCCATCACACCACTTCATGTGTGCTTTTATTATTAAAAGATGGAAAACAATGATGGCATCATAAATTAAAGTTGGCTTTGTGTTCATTTAGCAATCGGCATACCTGCATAAATTTATCTGCCAGATTTATTTTAACTTATTATGCCAGGTGTACCACATATGTTAGGCCCTGGCACAAAAAAAACTGCCACTGTATTACCAGAGCAATGACCAAAGAGCATGTGTAAATATCTCACTATGCTGTTCAGACGCCTAGATATGCAGCGGTATCAAGAAGAGAAAGTGAAACTAAAGCGATCACTTGATGTCTGATTAATTAATATGGCTAATAGTTGTTGGACCATCGGGGAACACTAGTAGAGCTTTAAAATCTAATTCCAAGGTTTTCTTGATTCAATAATATAAAAAATGAAATGATAACTTTAGATAATAACTTTAGAGAAGAGCGACTATCTAGTCATTACGCAGAGGGACTCTTTAAATATCCTACTGATCTTAAGTATTTATACATTTTTCCCAGCAGGTGCAGATTCCACAAAAACTTCAAAAACACAAATTAATTTCTTTCAGTTTAGATTCTTATGTAAAAGTTGCATTCAAAACCCCCCCATAGCACAAATGGCTAAACGGCCTCTGTAAAATAAAACTGTTTGTCAGCAGATCTCAAACAAACAAAGGCTGAAATGGTGTGGAAAGTAAATTTGCGTCACTTAACAACTAATTAAATTAATGCTTTAAAGCTACAGCTCTGCAGCATTTTTTAGATGCAGCATTGATCTACAATAATAGTGTAGTATGGGAAGCAAAGTTTCTTTTTATTATTCTTAATTCAGAACCAGCTGCTACAAAAAACATAACTGATGCTTTTCTGTTAAACAAAAACAACTAGGTCACTTTTATTTATTTCTGGTTGAGTTATGGGAAATTGATTTCTTAGTTTAAGTGTGTTTGTATGCATTAGAAAGGCTTATGTATATGTTCACTTTCAACTTCATCTAACTTCTGTGTTTATACAATAAAGTATTTCACAGAAAATCATGACTAATGCAACACTTTTTTCTTTTTTTTTTTGAAGAGCAGCACATCATCTGAGGAAAGCAAATATCCGGCATGGGGTATTGCAGCAACACTGTTTTGTTTTGCTCACGGCTTCCTGGTTTCAGCAGCCGTCACACATAAACCGAGGTAAAAAAAAACAAAAAAAAAACAAAACTAACTTTTAAACAAGAATGTGCTGAAAGACGATACCCATCTCCCTCCACTATCACCTGATTTACATGCTATAGCACTTCCTTTCTAAATTAGGATCCACATGTTCACCCACTTTAATACATTACAACTTCACCACTTTGTCTATTTTGGAACCGTGCTCCACAAAGGCAGATCCTTGCATATTTTTGGGGCCTGACACTGTTTCTGGTACCGCAGGGAATTGCAACTAAATCTTGGTCTGAGTTCTTTGAAAGCTGGAATTCAACAAGAAAAAAATAAAATAACGTTACACTCTCAGTGTCGGCTGAGGTGAAGGAAATTCCCCCTTTGGCATTATTCTACCTCTATTCCTCCTCTTCCCTCTGAATCTTCCTCTTCACACTCTACTTTCTAACGTGTCCGGTACAGATGGCCCAGCAGGAGTCTGCTCCCCCAGCAGGAGCTGCTGGCATGAGAAGCTCTGTGGCGGTCCAACGGTCTCCGCAGGAGCCCAAACGTGTTTTGGCGTCCGGACCGAATGTCGCGGCATCCGAGTTGAGCCAACGTGGTCGCTAAACCGCAAATTACTACACACACGTCCCTGCGCACTCGTCACACAAAAAACCCACCCATTGCACTGCAGTTGGATAACCAACAACAAAGGAGCTCTTTGTGTACTGGGAAAAACAAAACAAACCACATGCATGCACACTTGTGCCCACACACTATCTTCACATGTGAGGTATTCCAATCATTCCCTCTGATTCTTCGATGCCTTAAAAAAGTAAAAATCAATATCAAGTAGGTCACAACTCTGCTAAATCCCTCCTACTGGAATTCCCCTGCAATTCCCCTTTACTAACTGAACTGCACTCATAATTTGGCACCTGTTTAGCACACAACAGCTCCATCAGCGCAATCCTCCCTGGGAATTTCTGTCTATGCAGACTTTGCATGTGTGTTTGTCCTCATTCCTTTTTCTTGGGCAGCTGTGTGCAGCCAAGCGTTTGAGTTTCTGTTTGTGCACAGGCAGATACTGTATCTTATCTTTTAACCTTTCTTTATTAATTTTATTTGGTGAAGCTTATGCCTCCTTGCTATAATAATTAAAGCCAAAGCATAACAAAAGCATAAAAAAATAAAAAAATAGTTCAATTTGAACAAGTATAAGATTTCAGAGCGTTACAAAAGCATTCATACACTAAATATTGTCACTTCACATCGACAAACTTCCATTTATTTTTTCTGGATGTAATGTATAAAACAAACACATTAGTGCGTAACTGAGGAAGAAACATTGTACAACTTTCATATAATGCTAAAAATAAAATTCAAAAAATTGTAGCATGGATTTTTCGGCCCCTTTTACTCACATTACCCCAACTAAAACCCACCTACAACAAATTGTTTACATGATTGGTTCATGTGAGAGTAATTTAATGCAGAGATTCAAAGGAAGTTATAAAACAAGCTTTAAACATCTTAAGCTCAAAGGCCAAGGTCAATCTATCAGGTTACTTATAGAGCTAATATTTTTAAAGCCATGTGCTACTTATAATATTCAAATTTGCAGGCAGATACAACTAACCTATATTTGTTGTGATTTTTTTATTGCTCTGTACAAAGACACATTAATGAGTAAGATCCATACAAAGCAATAAAACCAACCAGTGTCTCTGTGCAGCTTTTTTTGGCTCAGCTGTTCATCCAAACAAAGTCATCAGCACCTCATTCCTGTTCCTTGAATCAAACCTCCACGGTAACCGCCACAAGCTAACGAGCGAGACTGAAACAGATGCACGTCTAATAACCACACAGTACTAATTTCATCATGGCTGTCTCCTTTCCTGTTAGGCTAGATCTATCAGCTCATTACAAGGCGTTCGGACAGGGGCTAATATGTGGCATGGGCTGCTCTGCTCTCAGTGCAAGCTCCGTGTGTGTTGATATAATTGTGCAGCAAGGTTTGCACAGGGTCCAGAAAACCAGTTAGTTCCAGGTTGGTATAAGGACAACGCAATATTCTATGACAATGCCATTTTTCACTATATAAGCACTGGCTTGTAAATGTAATGCACACCGGAAAATCATTGCGCACTTGGGGTCCTGTGGAGACAGGCGGACTAAGAATATATGGCCCCTGAGCCATTGTGTAGACTTGCAGTCCTTACACATGGAAGGCTGGGACTACAGCTGGGTGAAAAAAGCCTGGATTACAGCAAAAATATCTGACGCCAGCAATACCTTACTAACATTTTTATCACAGCAAGATGACAAACTATACTTTCAAAACAGTACTCAAAAAATATCTGTAAATTACCATTTGCAGTTATAAATATTGCACTTGTTCTGCACGCAATTTTTTTCCAGAAGCATGGTGGTGTGAATCTCAGATACATGTGATTTCAATATTGACTCCCATACTTTAGTTTAACTAGAGATTAAGACAGTTCATGTTATTTCAAAGTACCGGACAATTGTCACTTCACAGTCTATTAGCTGACTTACATTTAGGATGCTATTTCAGCTAGAAAAGTGAAAAAAAATTAATAAATCCATCTTTATAATAATATGCACTTTCCAAAGGTTAGATGTGTGAGTACGTACATAAAAAGTTGTTATTAGGGTCAGTAGGTATTATTTGGGGACATTTATCATTAACTGGTGGCACATCTGAGCTAAAATAAAATCTCTAAATCCATTAGTAATTTCATTACTCTGAGCTTATTCTGATTGAAGTAACCTAAACGCTTACTGCAGTGATTTACTGAACATACTGGGGACCTAATATAATTCAATTGCTTTGGTGACCCCTCTAAATCTATAGGGATTGACCGCCAATATCTGCACATAAGACAGCATCCTGGGAGTTGAGTGCAGCTCTGGAGAGCACAGACTGTTTCCATGGAGTCAAAGCTTCTATTGGGAGGTATTAGATGGCTGTTTTGTCTCCACTTTGACACCCTCTCCTCTCTCTTTGTATTTCCCCAGAGTCCCATGTTTGCCCTCCATCTCTCTGTCTTCTCTCTGTCTCTCGTGAACGAGCGATTCCAGAGTCAAAGTCCATCTGCCATGACCCGTCAGCGAGATCAGCCCCATCATCCTCGTGTCGGTGACAAAGCTGCCACGGAGCCAGAGCCCATCTGAGAGGCTGTGAGAGGTTCATGCCATCACAGAGTGTGATCCCTTTACTCTCTCAGGATATGTGCAGAAAGGAGTTTGCCATCGCAGAGTTATCTTTCAACAAACATTTGCAATGGTGTTTATAAGCATGGAAATGATAATCTGTGATATCAGATATAAAAAGACAGAGGAATAAAAAAAACGTCACCATTTTTGATTTTTGTGATAGCTGACTACTTGATGCTTGGGTAAAAATGCTTTGACTGGCCAAGAGGAGTCACCTTATTTCCTTAAACCCAGTATCACAAATCACACATGGACATCCTTTGACTTGAAGATAAAAATATCCAAGGTACTGCAAAATGTCACTGGGATGTTGATAAAGTTAGAGGTCAGCTACCAGGTTAAGAGATCAGAACAAAACATTCTTTTTGCAGGAATGTTATTTCTACAATTAACAAGGACTGTAAAAATAAATATAGACAAATAACAATCTGAATGAACTCAGACATCTCTGTGGGTTACTTCAGTTGTAAGACTTTCAGCAGATAATAAGAAGCCTGAATGTATTGCACCAAAGCTGCTCAATTTTATTTCAACCTTTTTGGACTCTGGTTACTTTCATTAATCTAAAAAGATTAACATGTAAATGTCACACTTCAGGTAAAGAGTTACAGTTTAGCACAAACACATACACCAGTGTCCAGACTCTATTGTGCTGGCCGTTTAACCATCACCCTCCACCCTGAGGGGTGGAGGGTGATGGGTCCGATAGGTCTCTGATTATTTAGCATTAGCGCTGTAAAGTGTTTGGTAACAGGATATGGTAAAGTCCCCTGTGCACAACGAATCCCCTATCAAGTGAATTGAATTTCTGGTAATAACTGCTCAGCCGCGGGTCAACAGTTGTCAATCCTGTTGTGTCTTTATAGCAGAATAGTGAGTTACACGCAAGAAACCCCTCCCCCGTAGACACGTAGCAATAAACCAACTGATGACGATAAATCTCTGTCAGACATTAATCTACATAAAATAAAATAACCTTAAAGATTGGGCTCACTCTTTAAAAGCGTTCCTCATTAATGCCGCTGTTATCCCCCACAGATCCAGGTGGAGGAAACATGATCTCCCCGGCTGCTTCTACCTGCTGCGTTCTTGTTACTGCTGACTTCTGACCGACCCCAATGCTTCCAGTGGCTCGTACCTGCATGGCTCCTTGTCCTCGGCACTGCTAGGGTGAGCTGTCTCTTTTAATTCATGTCAGTTCTTGCTGCTTAGGGAAGCAGGCTGTCATGGTCAGTCCACAGACAAGGTCAACTGAAGCACTGAACCCAGAGGAGCGCGGACAAAGAGCTCCTTGATCACGATGATACGACAAGAGGACGACCTGATTTGCAGCGATTAATTTTAATTATTCTTCACAAGAATCACATGTAGTTACAGTTATACAACACCTAAACAGCGAGAAGACACGGTGCAGAGACTCAAACTGTGAGTTTGTGTAGGAAGAAAACAGCATCTGGAGCAAAATCGCTAATCTGGATATAAATGTTTACCCCTCTGACTATTCTGGTCTTATTTGGATCCACTTTACAAGGCAGGTATTAAATGCTCGTGGTTCATATTCATGCCCAGCTCGGTCCATCTGTGTTAAGTTATTAAGTTATTAACACAACCCACAATCTAATACCAGGATAAGTTGCAGCCCACCTCAGACAGGGCCAATGATGGCAACCCTTGATACAATCAAAGAGTGATTGCAAGTGAAGCAGCTTAACTCTGATGCAAAAATAAACTGACGTACAGAACAAGGACGCATTGAAAGCAGCACGAAGCCAGACCAGAGCTTCAGACCCAAGCTTTAATATACTGGAAGATCTCTGCTCGAGAGACAGTGGAAGGTGTTTTATTGCATTTTTTTTGCAGCTGCCTGGAAAGTGTGGTATTTAGTAAAACTATAGCTATAGGTGTGTGCCTCCAGTATATCTCCGGTAAAATAGAGAAGACAGACTAAGAAGATATTTCAATTACCAACAGCTTTCTTTGTGTTTTTATCTCCACGCAAGCGTTTCAACTAGACTATTCTTTCATCTTTTTAGCCTTAAAGCAAATGATACTGACTCCTGGGGGTGATGCATATTCATTAATATTTATTAATCATTCACTTATCATTATTAATAATCATACTAATGTTGTCATTCCTATCATTTGAAAGCAAGTTGAACATACAGCCACTCTGCATAACTACATGTTATCTTACAGATAACAACAAACACCTAATCGTACCCTGTGTTTTATGATCCCCTGAATCCAGCTCTCTATTTTGGGACATCTGTTGAACTCCTGTATTGCTGCTACCTTGTTTCTGTCCATGCTTGCTGTTTTCTTCTCATATAAATACATCACAGGAAGAAGACAGGCTGACTCACCCTGAATTTGTTCTCTTAGTACATTTTTTTCCCTTTCACGGTAGTAAAGTGATGCAAGGCACGCCACATAATCTACAGCAGAATGAATGATGAGCTCATGCATGTGTAAAGTTTCTGCTGTGATAAAGCTTCTGTTTTGTCCTTTCACACATTACCACCTTATAAACACTAGCAAGCACGCAGACGCGGCGCTCAGGCTGTGGGCGTGAGCGCAATCCCAATATGCTTATATTCTCGGTTCCACACTCCCAGTATACTCACCAGTACTAAACTGGGTTCCCCATCCCTGATCCGACCTGTATCCAAAGTAAAAAATAAAAAAAAATCAGTAGATCTGCCAAAGGAATCGGTGATCGCAGTTTATTCAGCCAGCATGAGTGGAACAAGTGGACTCCAGACGGGTTAGGATACGATAAGAGCGCAGCTGGTACTGGTTCTGGTCCTGGTTTTGGTCCTGGTTCTGGGTCTGGACAGGCAGGGACAGATGCTTTAACCCCGGGGCCACAGTGCGTTCCTAAAGCGGTGGCGAACCTCCTGTCGTGCGCCTCGGATTGTGAGGTGCAGCGGTGCGTCCTCTGATGCCAAAGTGCGTAAAGCAGCGCGCAGGAGAGAGAGGACTCCTCACATATGCGTCAAGGTAGGTCAATTACACTGCTTCCACTCTGTGTTTTCAAAATAAAATACCCATTGCAGTGGCGGAAATAGGCTTCCATAGCAAAAGCACTGATCACACCACATGTATTCTTTTTATTCCCAAAAGTGTCAGTCCATGAGCAGGAGGACTGATGATTTTTTTATTATACCTACCCTTAGAGATGAAGTGAAATTATGAGACCAATTTTATTTGCGATATCATCCTCATATTTAATACACTGTACAGAGTGTAATGCCTCCTATCATTACTGACTCCATGCAAAGTATTAAATGCCCCTTTTATGAACTTTTTATGAACAACAATACAAATAATGAGTAGGCTAACCTCCTCTCTGCTGCAAGTATAGGGCATGGCACTATCAGATCTGGCTTAAGTGGAGATCAATAGCTATGTAATTGGATAATGTATGTATTCACTTTTTCTTGTATGTTCTTAACATAGTTAAGAGCTGCTATAGATGGTCTGGTTAGATGTTGAAGCTAAACCTCTTTTTTAACCTCAAGTCTTTTACCTCTAACTGGTTTTCTTTCAAGATTGCCTTCAGGTCTAATCAGCTTGACTGTCTGGACTTAAGGAAACCCTTCCCACATCATCAAGGAATCAAGGAATCTTTATTTGTCATCACATCACATGTGGTACATGAGGTGGGACGAAATTCTAGTTTACACCCTGATAGTAATTTTAAATAATGTAATAAAATATAAGAATATAAGAACTATGCGAGACTAGGATTTGAGCTACACAGAATCTACAATATGGACACAGAATCTACGATATGGGACTTCGGACATAGCAGCATTGAGGATCGGAATGCCAATATATAATAAATTATAAATTATAAAGAACTATACGAGAAATATGATTTGACTCCACAGAATATACAATATGGACACGGAATCTACAATATAGTACTTCGGACATAGCAGCAATCAAAATTCGGAGTGCAAGTGACATATTAATTGACATTTTAAAGGGACAGTTTAAAGTGAAACATTGAAGTGAACCATTACAGTGACATTTTAAAGTGACATTTTGAAGTGTGATATTAGAGTGAACAGTGCCGGTTAATGAGAAAGTGATTTTCAGTTCTAATAGTCCTCGCGTGTGTTGCGTGTGATGCCGACACTTCCATATCTATATTGTATTTCTTCTTGCCACTCCTTTATAGAGGTCTGATTTGAACAATGCATGACTAATAAGTCTCCCACCTTATTGCTTTTGTCTTTATTCAAAGAAAGACTCTTTCTGTTAATGATATCACCAGCTGTTAGATATCTGCCCCACAAGCAATCCATCATCTTAAAAAATTCAATCTGACAGGTGGTTAATTGCTTGTTTCATTGTTAACCCTTGATAAATAAAATTTGGGCTGACACATAGGTATATAGGAATTGGTGTCCAAGGTCTATTATAACAACTCTGCAGTGCCTGAATGACCAGACTATATTGTATAAAGTAACACATTGCTTCTCCTTTTCCAGATGTTGCTTCACATTAATCATCAGCTGGCTGAAAGGAGGCTTTCACGAAATGAATTCAACCACATGTTAACATTTCAAGTTGATTCTATGGTATTAAGATTTGTCACCGAATTGACCAGCAAATATTAACTAATAATTTATGTCACAATTGATATAACGACAGAAGGTGTGTATACTAAGCAAAAAGCATTTGAAAGGTACTACTATGTTTAGCAGGTGGTTATATTACAAGTTTGGTTAAGTCTATAAAAATGGAAATATATAAACAAATACAAATGAAAGAAAGAAAGAAAGAAAGAAAGAAAGAAAGAAAGAAAGAAATGCTAACTACATTCATTATAACTGTTGTAATTGAGATCTGATTTTGATTCATTAGTGGTATGAAATATTGTTTTAATCATACATTTTTAATACAATTTTGGATAGATAATGTGAAACAATCACACAAAAACAGATTTCTTATTCAGTTTTTCCACGATCTTTCCAGATTCAAAAGAAAAAGATAAAGCAATCATACAATAGAATTACTGCTTTTATTTTGAAGGCAGCTTAGATTCTTGGTATATAGTGTAGTTTGTTTGTTAGGTACTATTATTGCGTTGTTAATGTTGTAGTTTATGTTGTTTAAGGTAAATTAACACATTGTTTTATACTTTTTTGTGTTGCTGTAAAAGCTTAAAAAAGTCTAAGCCACTTCTACTTAATAAAATGTTTATGTAATTCATGAATAAATACGTTCTTTTATTAGGAAATGAATAACTTTTTTGTTTAATGAGTTTTTAAAGCAAATTACCAGAATCAATTAGCCTTCTTATAACATTTGGTCCCAGGCAAATCTGATTCTATAACTGCAGCCTGAATGACACCCTCTAACCGTGACCCCTTAAAGATCAGGCCACAGCTTAATATTGAAATGAGACTGTGACATTCATGCCGTTGCATCTAAACCCGAATAAATTAGCACCATTATTACGAGCCAAAAACCAACAATTTGGGATATACAAACCTCCCGGAGCTTACCTGCAGAAGTACTGTCTTTAATTGTGCTATTGTTGCTTTCATTGTCTCTGCAGCTTTCCTCAGGCTGTAGGCAGTAATTAATTAAAGATGGATGAAACAATAATACAGAAGGGAAAAAATGGATTTGCAAATGCAAACAGGAGTATAAAATTGTATTTCTGAAGCCTTTGCACTTGCTGCCGAGTATTATAGGTGATGACTGGAATAGGCCTGACTTTGTTCTTAACCACAAGAATAAATCTCACTTTCTTACATTGACGACACTCACAGCTACATATAGAAGCAGATGCTGCTGTGAAAGGTGAAAATGAAAGTGCCATTTCAAACACAATCACACAGCCAGCACCTGTATGAGACAAATATGAACAATTTTAAAAAACAATAATGTGATCTAGAGGCTTTATTTTGAGATCCTGGAAACTTTTTTAGTTATCATGCATGGGTTTTCTTAAGTAATGTGTTCCAGATGTAGGATTCGGTATAAGTAGATTGCGTTTAATGACAAAGTGTTGATTTAGTGCCTAAAAAGCTCCGGTACACACACTAAAACAAGTCAGCCCAATCTGTTCTTAATACCAGAATCAACATGTTTACCCTCAGGTCTCCAATGGCGACTACAGAGCAGCATCTAGATAACCACCTCAACTTCTTTCCAGGAACAGGCCTAGGAGCAAAAGCAATATAAGGCAATAGTTGTACACTGAATTATTATAAAGTTCTAGCAATCTAGAACAATGTAGCAAACACAGAAGGGGTAAAAATATGTAGTTTGAGCTTCACGTGTGAGGTTAGTCTGGACCTTAGGAGACACTTTGCTGTTTCTGCATTTGCTGCACACTGAAGATAGAAAAAAAAAAATTGTACTGGGAGATTTACACTTAGAGTTTACCTGCTGAAAATAACCACCTAAATCAGAGTCAGGTTGTGCAACACTGAGCACAGAATGAAGTCCCTCCCACTGCGTTGTTAAAAAGCCAAATGTTAGCAGGTTTTCATTTACCTTCAGTCTTTCACCAATATTGAAAATAAATCAGAGTTATAGATTTTGAAGGCCATCTGAATTCGTTAAATAATAAGCTGATAAGTTAAGTGCATTTGAGATTCAGATTAAATAGTATATATATAAATATGTAACATAAAAAATACAAGTTGTTCATCAATTTTTAAAGATGCTCTCCTAAAACATACTGAACAATTCTAGCGATGCCCACTAATCTTGGAAAGCGGCATTGCTTATGGAAGTTGTTAAAGCATCAGCATTTGCACCATCTCTTAAAGTAAGCACAGAAAAAAAGGCCTTGTTGAATGCCTTACGCAAAGATTATCTGCAGTAAATGTGGGTAAGTCTGGTGGATGTAGTAATCATAGATAGGTAAGACAGATTTCACCTCAACCACAATGAACTGTAGCTGTGGAAGTGTTTGCCACAGCGGTTACAAAACTGCTGGGTTTAAAGGGACGCAATAAGCCAAAGCTAAAGTATCATTTCAAAACAGAGTTAATAAAAAAGCTAAGATGGATGGCTTACGCAGGGGGAGTCAGAAGTCTGACCATTATGAGATGTTTTTCAGACAAAGGTTGATTTCTTTTAGGCATGGGCGCAATGAAGAAATTAATGACTGACTAAAAGGGTGTAAGTGTTTTACCTCACCAATCCAAATACAACATTTGTAGTGTTAGTTTAAAATTGCTTACTATTACTAATATTATGGTGCAGACTAATAGTAATTTTTTAAAGCCAACCGGAAAGCTGTTGTGATAAATCCAAATGTTGACAGACTCAGAGGTTAAAAACTTTAACCCAAACTGAGGGGATTCATGTTTTAGCTGCTACATATACTGTATATACACTATAGTGAGATCCTCTAAACGAATAGTCAAACTTGTTATGTGGACAGAAGTGAAACTTGCACAATTACTGCACAGCTTTATGTGAAAAAAGTATTCTGGCAATACGTGTTTAGAAAAATGTAAGGGCTGATCAGAGCAACGGCGCTCGTCAGAACTAGTGCAGAACTGAAAATGTCTAGCCGAATTTAAGAGTCTTGAGTTACAGTTTTTGTCAGAAGCGTTAATTTGCTCCTGTGATAAATTTAGACAAAAACACTTGAACTTGAACAGAATGCTTTTTGACATCAACGTTTCTAGCTAGTGCGGCGTGCGTGAAAGTATTCTGCGCATCACTGCTACTGATCTGCAAACACAAGTGCTATCATAACATCTGCAAAACTACAAAGCCTCTTGTAATGATAATGGTAATCTCATACAATACAAAAACAATGTATATATGTGTGCACACAGCTTCAACAGAAACAGCTAAACACCATCTGTCATATTTGTTTTTTGTTTTTCAAAATCTAACTGTTTGCTCACAGAGGATTATGTGAACATGCAGGAAGTTTTCAAGAACTCACAAACAGCAAACATGCTCTGTGAAGCCAAAGTATCCTCTGTAAAAAGTTGTATGTTCTAACATATCGGCACATGCTGAGCTTGAGCGTAGCAGTACATTATTATATAATATAATAAAATATAATATAATATAATACAATAAATCCCAGATTATTACAGATTGAAACTTGGCCTTTCGTAAAAGTGTAATAAATAGCATAATGCATTAAAAGTAAAGAATAAAGCAGGTCTGGTTATATTTCCTATGCCCTGATACCAAAATCCTCTGAAATTCTAGTGTTTTTTCTAAATGTAAAGTTTTCTGCTTTATAAAAATATGAAAACCTTTAAGGAAACAACATGAGTTTTTCACAGGTCTCTCACAAATATGACAGTTTTTTTTTTACTGACATGTTCCTCCTGTTGTTCTTCCTCTTGTGTGTGTTGTGTTCCTTAGAAACTAAACCTCACTTAGTGATTACACAAAAAAAACAGGGTGGTGGTGTCACTGCAAATGTGAGAAAAATTTCTCATTATGATTTCCAAATGTCCTGAGAAAAGCGAGGCGGAGGCATAAACAGGAACATTTAAATATTTAACATCGCTTCTGCTGCTCGATCTCGTCTCGCTGCGAAGGCATTAATGCATTCTCACTGATGGATGCTTAAGCTTGCGCAGTCTTCACATTAAGGTAGTCTTAAAGTTTGCCAAGCAACCCCCCCCCCCCTTCGCCCCACAAAAAATAACACCTTCATTACGCCTTGATGGGAAGCTGTTGCTTGGTGCCGCCATGAGAGCATGAGATTACGCGGAGGTGCTTTTAATAAACCTGGCAGTCGCAAATCAAATTAAGCACTAGCAGTCAGTGTAAGTGAGATGTCATATTCACACAAACTGCTGCATTCAGATGTTTTAAAGGTGAGAAGAGGTTAAATTTAAAACATCGCTGAGCACACACGATTTTTATTCTAGGGAAAGATATAATTTTGACCAAAAACATTAGGGGCTGGTGGAAAAAAAAATAAGGCAAGATGGAACAAAGCTTTTATTTCTGGGACATATCCTTAGTTTTCTCTCCCTTTCTCTCCTCTGACTTATCTCTTAAGGTTTGCTACTTCCATGTCTACTTATGTCTCCCAGTTCTCTGCCTTTTTTTTTTTTGTTTCTCTATCAACCCAGTTTTCCCAACACTCCTGCAGGGCCCAACATGCCTTGCCAGAGGCACATTCAATACTTATGTCTATTCAGATGTACCAAAACAATGTAAAATCACTCTGGCACCTGTTACAAATATAAATCAAATGCAAACGGGGCTTTAACTTCCATTAAGCAAATTAGGGCTTTGGTACAATTCCAAAAAGACAGCAAGCTGTGCTGTGAGGTGTTTTTCCCCCCCTCCTTATTCCCCAGCAGTTTAACAAAGACAAAGTTTAACCTGGTAAAGATGTTGAAGAATAAATTGCAATCCAGCTGGTATATATTCGCAGCGTGAAATATCTGGGCACGAATGCAAAATGAGAGAAAAGACTACAAGTGCAAAAGCAAGGAGGGAGAAAAAAATGAACAATAAACTTTTTATTTGGCTGGTTTTGTTCTGTGAGTCGGTGCTTGCTGTGCTCATGTGGTCTACTGTTTTTCTGTAAAGTGAATGTTGGCCAAAAATGTTGTCAACGTCCTCACAGCCAGAGAGGGTGCGTGTTCCATGCCAACTCCACATTTCTGAAAAGCTCTTTTTGTATGCCGCCTATTCGGTGACCACCTCTCACAGAGGAAGAGTGAGACGGCACACCAGGACAACCTTTTTGTTTTCTTTTAGAAGGGTTGTCTGAAGTTGCCGGCATTAGACTTGACACTTGTAGGAACTGAGGGAAATTACAAAGCTTGAGAGTAAGAGTTTTGATGGTTTGAGATGGTTTTGAATGGTACTAAATATCAAATTAATGCATTTTTGCAGATATTACCCCCATGTCGGTAGTATCATGGTTTTTGGGGGTGTATGCTGCATGTTTTGTCCTTCTGTTATAAACTCAAACCATTCATGTGAGTGCATGAAATAACATTTTAGAGATACACAAAATAATTTAAACCATATAGTGTCTTTAGTCATAGTGCCATGCAAAAGTGTTTCTCTACCATCTTCGCCATTTTTGATATCAAAAAGTTTAAATTTTATTGCAATATTTAGAGCAATACAAATGAATAAATTATGATGTGGATGGAAAATTATAAATTGATTTTAAATAGTTTTACAAAAAGTATGTGCTGTGCATTTGTATTCAAGTTAGCCATAATTGGATGTTAATAAAGTTGGACCAAAGTGCGGGAAGATGTAAAATTAAAAGTTTTAATAAAATGAAATACATTTTCAGGAAGTTTTGAAGGGACACTGGACAATGATTTGGAAGGAAATCAGAAGGTAACAGTGAACGAGGACCAAACACAGAACTGGAATAAACATAAAGATCCAGCAGGGAGTGAATGGTACTTAGGAGATTAAACACTAGTGAGTGAATAAAAAGACAAACAAAGGTTAGCTGACTGGAAACAGGGTGCAGGTGTGAGGAGTGGCCAGAATAAAAATCATAAAAATAGCAAATGAAAAATAATAGCTAATGGAAAGGTTAGAATAAAGTCAAAAATAACACAGGATCAAAAACAAAAAAAACCCAACCAAGATTATAACAAATCCTTAAATGAAATATATACATAAAAATAAAGTAAAAGAAAAGATTCCAAAAAATTGTTATACATGGTAATCTTAATTTGTTGGGAGTCTTGGTTTCTCAAAAAAACCTGTCTGGCTTGTTTCCAAAGACTTTGAATCTTCAAAAGCGAGACTAGACAGAAAGTCATTGTTTTACATTGTCAAAAGCAGTTTGATAACTCATAAACTGCTGTAACAATGAATTACTAATTAAAAGTAATGTGACCGTACACAGTGAAAAGAGAGAGTCAGAAGTATCGCAACTTGCTTTTGACATCGTGGCAGGAAAATTAAGTTATACAGGTTTGCTTGGTCTGCTCTAAAGTTATTGTAAATATTTACTGTCTATGTAGACCTAAAGAAAAGCATGTGAGCATAATCTGTACTGAGTAACATTAGCTAATCGGCTTTATGTCATGTCGGGTTTTAGATTTTCTGACCCACAAAGGCAGAGACACTCAGAAGGTATAGTTATGATGTTTATTGTAAGTGAGAGGTGACACGGAAAGGGGTTGGATCCAGCGGTGAGTCTGTGGTGACGGTCTTGGGAAAGGAGTGCGAGCGGCACTGAGTGGCGGAAGTGAGCGGGAGGCTCGACGTGGGATACCGGGAGACCTCTGAGAGTGAGGACAGGTTTGGTGAATAACGGGTTATCAGAAGTGCAGAA
>JAVLVB010000935.1:273003-283999 GCA_032876305.1 Orestias chungarensis
TCAGTAAAAATGTGACATACAGGAAATATCATCTTTCAATTGGTCAAATCTTTTACATTGAAAAAGATTGGTCACATTTTGGTCCTCTCTCTGATAAACAAAGATAATTAAATAACATGTTTAATGTTGGCCACCAGATTAATGCTTCAACTGTAATCAAACAGACATTAGGTGTGGAGAACGAAATAGTCACATGTGGGCATGTAGCTAGCTACTTTGACGGATCGGTGCCCATATACCTCAACACCCTCTTAAAGCCTTATGTCAACTCCCACCCGCTTCCTTCCTCCTAAGAGCGCCAACTAACATGGCCAACGCCCTGCAAAAGTCAATCTAGGCTCTTCTCATGTGTGTTTCAATGCTGTTGGAAAGATCTTACAAATGCACTATCGTAGCATCAGATTCTCTGAAATCCTTGAAGACCCCACTCTTCTGCGAGTATCTCTTGCCCTGAAAGCTCTAAATGCACTTATTACTTCCTGATAACATATAGCTCTCAATGTATGGTACTTCTGTAATCTGTGTTTTAATTGAATGTTGTAGGTGAATGTCAAATCCTTACTGTCAAATACTCTTCCAGGATACTGCAGGTAACTTCTACCTTACCATGCATAAATGGAAATATAAAGGATATGTACAGGTGTTTGACAACAGCGAGCAGCGAAGACAGCATGAGAGGAGACAAAGAAAAAGGAGAAAGTGATCAAAGCTAGTTTTTAGAAGGACTCCTTTATATATTGAACTGTCTACAGAGTGGGTGTGCGATTCTTTGGGGAGTCTGAGAATGATCCAGCCTTCTAGATTTTTTTCTCTCCTCACCTGTGAATCCTGCCTGTTACTGGAACTGGCAGTGGCTGTGATGACAAGCGTCTATTCACAGACTGATACTCCCACTTGGTGCTTACCCCTGCTATTCTGTCACGGGTGGACAGGATAATTAAGGATGTTGTTGTCAGGTAAGCTTGGACATCAACCAAATGCTGATTTTGAAAGCAGGTTTCATAATCCTTTTCGTGTTTGCTGGGGATTTCTGGGGTGGAAGGGTCTGTGTGTGATTATCCCATGCAGTGAGGAGTCCCTTTGGAAGGATGCAGGCCTCAGCTGGCCTCTCTGGAATCAGCCGGGAGTAGGGAATTACATGGCGTCATGCAAGTAAATGTACTGTCCACTCAAAAATAGTGTTTTTCCGTCTCACTGTGAAGGAAAGGCATGCATTGAAACAATTAAATGCTATTTTACTTATTTTATGCATCAGTATGCATTAGCTTTAGCACAATTCTTTGAAACAGTTGCAACCATTTGTCTTCAGGGTGTACTATCACATTCCCAAATAAGTTTAAGTATAAACAGTTCCTTTCAAAGTTATTGTGCAAAAGGAAAAGTAACATATTAAACACCATTAATTATTATAATCTAATTTTGGAAAATGTATGTTTAAGAACATGATGGTTATGGTTTCTTACAGAAACAATTTCCATGTGTTGTTGGTAAAGAAAACTCTCGGGGTGTAATTTGTTACTTAGACATGGCTTCGTCTGACAGTTACATACGCAGCTTCGTTTCAGGCTCTGTGTGTCTCCCAAGGCTGCGTAGCGCAATGTACAAACTGGACGTCTCAAGGGAAGATGCTCAACACCGTGATTTCTGTGACTGACATCAGATATGAGGACCTTCCAGAGCTTGTTTGAATCATACATGTGCATGCGGATTTTGCAGCCGAGGGAGTGACAGGGTAAACAAAAAGCTTTGCACCGAAACAGAGCCATGCTTTGTTCATAATCTCACCGAAACAACACAGTTGCGGTAAGAAAAACTGCAAAGCTGCAGCAGCCTTTTGAAGTATATGCTAAGGTATTTTGTCAGTGATAAGTGGCTTAGGAAATTACAGCAGTCAACTACGTGGTGACTTCAAAAATCATTACATTTCTGTTTGGCATTCACAGTGGTTTGAGACTAGAACTGCCCTCAAATAACAAAAATGTGTAAATATCCAAGATTCCCTTAAAAAACATTTATAACTGCTTGTTTTAATAGTTTCCAGACTGACTGTACCAATCATATGGATGGATTTCTTCCCAAGGTGTATTTTCTTTCAATATTTCAGTTATGCTCTGTAAAAATCCGCATGTGTGGATTAACTCTCACTTCCTTCCACAATCCAACAAACATTAGTTTTAAGTTAATTGGTCTTTCTGAATTGCCTGTGAATGTATGGTTGTTATTTGTTCTGAGCTTTTTTGCTGTGCGAGGGACTGGTGAGCTGTCCAGATTGTACTCTCGCCTAATAACCACTGGAGATAGGCACCGTACCCAACTTCCCTCCACTGAGTCAAACTCAACTAGGTTTAAGTCAGTGGAGGAGGTCTAATATTCTTCTAATGTTTCAAAAATTCATTTTTTTTTTCTGTTTTGCCAGTCTTGTCGAAAACTTGTTTTTAAAGTCCTGATATCTTAATTTTATCAAAACTGAGTTGTGATGGAATGCCCTGGACTGTTGGTCACTGAGTATCAGCCTGGTTTAATCTTCTTATTTCTCTTTTATATTAATGTGTCTCATTTCAAGACCTCTCAAATCAATTTTTCTGACTAAGCTGCTAAGAAAATGGACAGTATTTATCAGTCTTACTCATATTCTCAATCCATGTCAGGAACGACAACATTATTTTCCTGACATTAATTACAACTATTTACTGTTACACATATTTTGTTTTACACACTAACAGAGAAGTGTGTCACAGTAATTTGATGATGACGATGATGATAATGACTTGGTGTCATCTGTTTTCAGTTTCACCCTGTCTTCCTCTTCTACCTCGTCTCACTTAAATGTTGCAGAGAGGGAAGTAGGAATGATTGACTCTGCTGGATGTTTGTCTTCCCACCTCTCCCGTTGCCAGGGTGACAGATGGACCGTTCTCTGCTGAAACACTTGGTTTCCATCTTTGGTGAGTGTGTGTGAGATAGAGCGGGGCCGGTGTATGAGACTTCCCGTGACAGATGATGGCGGCACAGACAAACAGAGAGTCGTTTGTGTTTAAATTGGTGACAATGTTGTTTAGACAATCACATTCCCTGGGCAAGACCAATCTTACACTCCACAGTTTAACGGGGATTGATACTCCCACAAAAAAAGCAGGACAGTGCCTGTGAGGGCCTGTCTGTGATTCACAATGGAGATATTTCCTTTTTGTGTGTCTGCTCAGTCAAACCCTTTTGAAAGGTCTTTGATACAAAACCAACAGGACCACGCTGAAATCTACCTGGAGGCTACTTTCTTTGCTAAAAGTGGATCAACTTTATTTGAGCCTCCCCTTGCTTCATTTCCTCTGTAAGACTCTCTCTATTTCAGAGAGTATCAGCTTTGATAATGTTGCTATTAGCACAGATCATCACTCACTCTAGCTCTGCCCATGGCACAACTGGGCCACCGCCAAGTGAAATAAATGACATCATTCATTGTGCTTGTTGTCCATCCAGTCCTCCTTTCAGTCTGGGGCATTATTAGAGTTGAGGCCTTCCCATCATTCTGCAGCCAGTTCCTCTGCTGAGGCCTTGAGATCATTCATATGAGTCAATTATTACTATTGCTGCTGTCTCATAATCTGCTTTACAGTCTTTACTACAAGTCCAAATCACTTCTGAGCCTACACAGGCATATATCACATTGAACCAGGTGTGAAGCATTACTCACTGTCTTTTTTTCATTTTCACAGGTGCATTCAGACTTTCTCACTTGCTTGTGGGAACCTGTCATTCTGGCTTTCCTCTTTGCTTAACTTGAAACTATACAAACTTGGAGACCCATAACGTTTGAATTCTAGCTTTTGTAAGCAACTTCAGAGTAATTATTAATAGAAATAAAATGACAAACTCTCGGTTATCAGCTTTTGACAGCATTTAACTGGATCTTTATTGAAGATTTGCCAAATGAAATGCTAATTTAGAGTTGGTTCATGAAAGCAAGCAACAAGGTGCAAAATCTAAAGCAAGGAAGAGTGCCAATAAATATGCGAAGATGCAAAAACACCATTGAAAAAATCAGCTCTGTTTAATGCAGAAATTAATCGCCAGATCTTACTGAGTTAAATTAGTTATGTTCTACCTGGATTTCACAAATCCCTATTTTGTCAGGCATATTCTCATTATGCTTCGATATGTTTCGTCCTAAAATAACACTTTTGTATGTAGTAACAGGATGCTTGAATTGTTACAGGGAAAATAAGTTTAATGCTTCAAGTAGATATATTTCTGTTACATTAGTTTCAGCATATGTCTCTAAAAATCGTCTTCCTGCAAATTTTATCGGTTGCAGAGCCGGTTGAGCTTATCTCACGCAGTTCCCGTATTCGAGTCAATATTCCACCTACTCATTGGTATTTTCTGCTGCATCTCTGTAGCAGCAACCAAGGCCTTAAAACAAAGTCTCCAGTACACTGCAGGTTGTTTTATTTCTTCAAGGTAAAATTAAAAGCACAATGGGACATTGAAAGCTCAATAAAAATGTGAAAAGAAATCAAAGGAAGTATTCAGAAGAGAGAAAGAAGTCATTCGTCTCAGTGAGCTATGATTGGAATACTGCAAATCTTAGGAAAAATATTTGGAGCATGTGACAGCAGATCAATACACCCACTGAACTTTTTCATGTTTTGTCATATTGCATCCACAGACTTGATATTACAAAACAAAGCAGTGCATGGATGTCAACTGAAACATTATTAGTACTCATTTTAGTTTTATTCACAAATGTATATTTGAGAGGTGTTTTGTTCTTGTAGTATTCAGTCTCCCAAAGTGAAGGGTTCCCAAATCCAATCCTTGAGAGCTACCATCTTTTAGCATTTAAAATAAGGTAATCCTTTCAGCACACCTGAATCAATTTTCTGAATTACGTACCAGCTGTCATTCTGCTCTGTAAAGACAAAAATAGTTAATTTAAACCAGAGATGTTGGTGCAGGGATGCATCTTAAAGTTGAAGGATGGAAGGTCTCAAAGACCAGACTTGTGAATACTTTGCAGGCATCTTCTAATCTTTTGGGTAATCTCTGAGAACTCTTTAATGTGAATCACAGCATAGTAACTCTGTCTGTGTGTATAAGAGTTTTGTTCAGGAAGATGTACCTTATGTCTTTGTCTGAGTCTAAAGTCTTTTGCAGATCTTATTTATTTACAACAGTCCCATCAGCTCTGACTGGCTTCTCTGTCTGTGGTAAGTAAAAGTAACCACAACATGATGCTGCAACCACCTCAATGCTTCATTCGAGAAATGCTGTGTTCACACAACATTTAGATTGACACCTGCCCTGACGTCTTTAAATGTATCATAACATAACTGTTTTAAACTCTTTGGTCAACTTTATCCCTGACTTGTATCCTGTGCTTGTTGTTCTCAACAATGCATTTATACAAAAAATAAATAAAAATAAATAAATAAAAATAATCCTTCACAAAAAAGGCTAAGATTGTGAGATAAAATGACTAAGAGGTGGACTTTGTCTCCTAATTTGATTACTTCCAAAGGAAACTGGTTACACCATGGTATATTTAGATGAGAATGCCATTGATTATCAGAATGGCATTCGTTATCAGAATCGTAAGCTTCTATGCATGATATAGTTTTCTTTTTTTCTTTTTACATTTGTAAAATATGCTTTACTCTACTGTACGTTAATGTAAAACTTGCTGGTTTCTCAAATAGAATCCAGATGGTGAATACATTAATTTTTACATCCTAAAGTTAAAAACACTTTTGTGGGAGTACTTAGCAGTTTTCTGCTCGGTTCTCCTTCTTCTAGTAGTCAGACATGTAAATAAAGATTAGGAAACCAGGTGAGACACATTGCAGTCTGTAGAGATAATTATGGAAGAAACTGGAGAAGTAAGACCATACAGTCAGTCACTAGGGGTTAGAAATATCTCACACAGAGCATCAGACACATCTGAATCTACCCGCATCCGATACCTGCTCATATATTCTGTTCAGCTGGTATGTGGCATGTTAAATTATGGGTGGATAATGAACATCATGTTAGACACTCAGATGTGCTGTTTTGCATAAGGAAGACACTCAGGGAGGTTTTATGTGCAGAAATGTTGCCTTTTACATATGAAAAAACTATAAAAGATTACCATAAATTACATTTATTTATCAATCCAGTTTAGCTTTTTATCAGTTATCCTTGATGAAATTCTTTAAATGGGTTTGACAAATTGTGTGTTATATTGATTAAAGTGGAAATATGGAATTCACCAAGCTAAAATCCAAATATAAATACAAAATGGCATTTTCCATTTTGCAACAAAGTGCCTCCATGTATTTGAAGATATAAAATAATCCAGCAAGATAATATTGCTGGATTAACACCAAATTCACAAAAGTACATCTAATGTTGTTGCACCAACCCTATTCACTGCATGTTTTGTTTGCATTTTTCGCCTGTAAATGCATGACTTATGTTATGCAGGTACTCAGTTTCAAGCAGACCTTTCTATGAGATCCACGCATCCGTCTGTCTCTAGTTATCTTTAGGGGGTGATGAGAGGTTGGTGCCTATCTCTATTGATTATTCAGCAAAAGGAAGATGCAACCTGGATATTTCGTGCAAACTTTTGTCAAAAGGCAATTCTAAGTAACCAATTAACCTCATGCCCATATTCTTTGGACCATGGCTAGAAGCCGGGCAATTTGGAGAGAACCCACATAAACTCCAAGCAGAATAACAAATAATAAAAACTCACATTATAGTTTTTTCTTCCCTTTCTTAAGTCAAATCAGACCAAACCATTCTGATTTTTAATCTGAACAGAACCCATCTGCTTCCTAAGTAGTATGATGGTAGGACATTTCCACCATATACTTACATATAATTGTTTGAAAAAATAATAAATAATAACGCAGCACCTCAAGGCAACTAAAATTTTTAAGGATGAACCCAGACTCATGCAGCTACAAATCTCTCTTCCTGGTATCTTGGCATTATGTCTTTTCACTTCCCGTTTGTTCAGACAAGAAACATTGTTTTCCAGTTGTGGCCATAAAAGTGCACCCACAAGTGCACATAATGTACCATCTAATTTCTTTTTCTGCATGTTTAGTTTTGATTTTATTTAATTGTGTTTTAATTTATGATTAATGCTGTCTTTGTGAAGGACTTTGAGATTTTTATCTGTGAAGGATCCTGTATAAATACATTTTACCAGCCCTGGGTTCATTTTCGGCATTCTTACTCATTTTGTATTTTTCTGCAATTCACAATTGTTGCTTGTCAAAAAATATCATCCTTCAGCCATTGAAAGGGAGGCAGCGGAGCCTGCACACATCCATTGTTGTTTTAGTCTAACAATAAACTAAAAAGGACCTGTCAAAACACAATTTGACGTATCATTCATTACAAATATACTTACTTTTCCCTGTCTGTGTCCTGGTATGAGAAAAAGGAATTGCAGTGAAAATCCCTCAGTATAATAGTGACAAACTGTCAGTGCATTCATACAAATCAAACCAGTGTGAATAAACGTTTAGCATTCATTGACAAAATTACTTAGATGCAACCCTTTGTTACACTTAGGATTTTTGAGTATATCTCATCACCACGAAGAGAACAAGGTATTGGGTTCACCTACGTCACACAGCTTATGCTAATAGAGAATCTGTTTTAAAGAGCCAAAAGAAGCTTAAAGCATGAGCAGTGCAATGTAAAACATGTTGTGAGCTTTAAGGAAAACTGACTGGATGGATGATAAGATCCTTTAAATCTAATTTATCCCAAGAGAACTCGCATGGTATGAATCATCGGCTGTGAGTTCATCTTTAGTTTTTGTTCAGTCCCCAGCACATGCTGCGGCTCCTCATCATATTTACACACATAATGAGCCTCAGCTAATAGCTTCTGTACTGGTAATGGAATCACAGTCCAACAGAAATGATTAACGTTTTATTTTTGGACTGAATGACATAACGGGAGTCCTGGAAGAAGGGCTACAGAAACAGCAATGACAGAAAGGCTGATACTATATTTCTATATTTTTTAGGGCGCTATTTTAAATTTGTCTTGCTGTCATCACCTCGAGTCTTCCTCAAAGTTTTCTGCTTTGTTTTACATTCACTGTTTTTGCTGTCCTATTAGAACAAAACTATAATCTTGAAGGTAGTTTAGCTAGGAAGCAGATGGAAACAAACAAGGGAGAGCAGTGATGAACCGGATAAGATGTGTGAGAAGGAGGAATATCTTCTCATTATGTTTAGTAATTAACCCATGTGGTCCTCTTCTCTCCCTAATTATTTACAAACCTTTCCATCATTGATAGGACTTACACATGGAGATAGTATATGATAACCTTGACATCACAACTAAAAAAACACAGAGATTACACAAGACGATTCAGGACTATTTCTATGCTTTCTCTCAAATTGGTAACCTTACTCTAAAAAGCTACTCACCAGAGGTATAGAAACCCATAAAAGCTTACTATGGATACAGATTTGCAAGACATATTGTGTCATGGCTGTGCTACCACCCTCTTCAAACACTCCTAGTGACTATCAACCAAAAGACAAATGATCTGTATAATGTTTAGTATTTTCATTTTCTTATTATGTTATCTCTTTATTCGGCTGGTTTAAATTTCCGCTTCAGAGACGTTTACTTGTAGTTTAAACAGGCACCACAAAGTCTTGCACACTGCCTGCGTTTTAAGAAAATGTCTCACCAGTCAAACTTATGAGCTTATTATGCCGCCCTGTAGAGACCCATAATAGACTGGAACGTCCAGATGTTCCGATCGATGGGTGCAGTTACAGTGATTTTCCATTAGAATGATTTTTAATTTGTTCTCCTTGCCAGGCCTACAAGAATAAGGAAAAAGTTACTTCTAGTCAGGACATTTTATACTTTACAAGACCTCGGTGCCACACTTCTTGGAAGTCTATATAAGTCTTAACCAATGCAGTAAACCACTTTGATATTTATTTGACACCACTCCAAAAAAGGTTACACACAGAATCTGCGAACTAATGAATACTGAAGCTACAAGAATAAATTGAAGAAATTTTGCTATTGAGGCTCTGGGAGAGAAGACAGATTTTTCTGTTCTCAAGAAGTATGTATGTACCTAAAGTTTAAGCACTCACCTGTCAAAAGGTGAGTGATGCTCAAAAGCTCAATATCTATCTTACCATTAAACTGATTCTGAAACCAATTTCTTGTCATTGTTATTTGTGGGAAAAAACAAGGCATTTTTTTCCCACAGAGCTGCTGATCCATCCATCCATTTTCTGTTCACCCTTGTCTCTATTGGGGTCGGGTGGATCTGCTGGTGCCTATCTCCAGCTTGCAATAGCCGAGAGGGAGGGGTACACCCTGGAAAGGAAGCCAGTCCATCGCAGGGCATACAGGACAAACAACCACTCATACGCACACTCACACCTAAGGCCCAATCAGTCTAACAGTCATGTTTTTGGACAGTGGGAGGAAGCAGGAGAGAACCCACGAATGCGCAGAGAGAACCAAGGTGGAATTGAATCCTGAGCCTTCTCGCTGCAAGGCAACAGTGCTACCCACTGCTCCTCATCTGTTGATCCCTGATATTTTATCTCTGTCGGCCCATTCTCTCAAACCTTAAGAGATCTGTGAAATTCTGACAAGTCCAGTTGGCACCAACAACCATGGCACATTCAAAACAGTTTTTTGCATTCACAGGTCAAAATTGTCAAAACATCTGACTGACTTATGAATGAACATGCAGAATGTAAATAAAACGTAGATCTCACTATTAGTTATACCGGCTTTTCCATGTAGAGCCACAGGGAGACTGCTGCCTATCACATGGACAACACAGAAACACAGGATAAACAACTATGCATGCACACACTTTCACCTGAGGACAACGTAGAGAGACCAACTTACCAAAAAACGTAGATGGGAATCTGTAGGACCTGTGCACAGAGGAGAACATGGAACCTGTGGGCAGAAAACCCCCATCTGCGCCACTGTGCTTAAAATAAACAAAGCAGCATTTTTTTGTGTTCTGTTTTCTTGTCTAGTAAAAAGTTTGTTAAAGAATCTTTCATAAAAGAAAATCCTACTATAAAAGATTTATAACAATTGTTTTTCTGCATCAAGCCACAAGTTTGAGCATATTAACTGATCAAAATATTTTTCAGTTGTTTTCAGGAGCCACATGAAATGATTTCAAGGATCACAAATGGCATTCAAGCTACATGTTAGACCCTTTGACCAGAAGTTGTAGTTCAGCTTTACCTCCTTTCGAGGTGTCTAAATGCATTTAATACATGCCATGAGACAAACAACTGCGCAGATGGACGTAATAAAGGTGCTGTTGTGTGCACCACTGGGTAAAGTCTTTAAAATGACATAGATCAAATTAAACTCACTGATGAATGGCTTGTTTGTTTTTAGTCAATATCGCCTAGTAGGCAAGTTATTCAATGAGTACATGTGTCGCTGGTTCATTTCTATTGTTTGCTGAAAATAGGTCTACGGGTCTCATCCTAATTGATTTTTAATCATTTAAAGGAGAACTCTGTTTGAAATTGACCCCATTTGCTCACAGATTCTTTCCTTGCAAGACTGTGGTTCCATTGGGACCCTATGAGCAAAACTTGCACAGGTATACAGTGAAACAAACCTATTGGAAACGTATTTATACCTTTAATGCAGCCTATTATTGTGGAGAGTTAACATGCTGAGATAAACACTCAGCTAAAAGCATCGCCTTGCGATGGACCGTCATAGCTGACAGCATGACTGCACTCAGGTACGACAGCTAAATCTGAAACCTTGTACATCTGCAAGGCACCCACAGCACTTTAACTTTCCCTCACATACTATGGGTAATTTTGTTGTTGTGAGACTAGAACAAAAAGTACATTTATGGGAATATAGAGAAGAAATGCTGAGCAGATAAGAGAAATAGCGAGGCAGAGGCAGTAGGAGAGCTTTGTTTGTGCTTGTGTGTGTGTGTGTGTGTGTGTGTGTG
>JAVLVB010000935.1:284099-312460 GCA_032876305.1 Orestias chungarensis
TGAAGAAGTCCCTATGGAGGAACGGAAAATGCATCGTAAATTTATAATGTGGGCATAAATGGGTGGCTTTGTGTGTGAAATTGCATTCACACAAATCCCACTTGTTTTCGTGTGGGTGGATGTGTTGAGTACCCTGGAACAAGTTGTACACTAATAAAAGATGTTTCCTTAGGCTAAATACTAACGTCAGTGCCTGTCCCGTTCCTTATCGGGAAGATAAAACTAATGTTATATTAATGCCTTTGACACAATAATGCTGCCAAATCCCTGTACACCAATTTTAGAGTGCCAACTCTCAAAGAGCAGTTTAAACGCACAAGCCAGATGAGCCAAGGTTTGAGCATGTATTGTCCAATTCTTATCTAGATATTAATATTACCTGCAAAGTTCAAACTATTCCTGAGAGATTAAAATACACAAATACCTATAATTGATATTTCCAGGTGCCACTTGAAGAGTCAAACTAATTCTGCCAAATGCCCTCTGATCTGTTCGTATTCTGTCATTTGTTTGTGTCATTTCCACTCAGCCTCCTGGAAAGGCCACCTTTCTCCTGAGACGAAAATGGTTACTATGGTGAAAGGCTGGGGGGAAAAACTCTCTAATGTTGCACTCTGTTTTCTTCTAACTGTGTAACAAGACTTCCTAAGAGCATCTCAGCCATTATGTTTTAGAATAATGCTTCGCAAAAGCCTCTGAACAGAAGATTAAGCAGCTCATGGTGACACACACATTTCATTGTAAAAGGGTTCGACAAAAAGCCATTAAAAATTATAAAGTTACACTGATACTCCTAAATGAACGTTGGTGAAGCACAAGCTGGTGCATGGTTTCTTTGGAGAAGCTGCAAAATTGGGTGAATATATTTAAAGGGCAACAGTTACATTGTAAAATGCAACAAGTGGACATTAGCTTAAAAAATAATGTTGTTGCCTCAAAACAATCTGCAACTAGCAGAATAACAACAATATAGAGAAATACTGACACCAACCACAAAGGAGTGCAAATACATTGATATTAATGAAAATTAATTAAGTTATGAGACTTTTTTGGTCACCATGTACAATTCATCTGTAGTTTTAATTAAACTAGAGTGCAAAATTCAGAATGTCAACGGGTTGAGTTTTAACAACCCTAAACCCGCACTGCTTTGAAATACTTTAAAAGTTGTATTCAAACTTTTGATGCATTTCTAAACTGCTTTGTGTTGGTTTATCACAAAAGATCCCAAAGAAATACTCAGAAGTTCAGGTCATATACATACATTTACATAACATTGTATCTGTTCTGACTTGATAGTGTCTGTGCTTATAGGCTGAAGTGTTGTTTGAGAATCAATGTGGCGCTGCTGATGAGTCAGAGAGTGTAGGCCTGCTGTGGCAAGAACAGAGTTCTATGTATAGAGAGTGTGTTCACAACTAGCTGCAGACACTGAAAACCTAAGCACACATCTGATTACATAACAGCATAGCTGTCACAGCCCTATAGAAAAATGTAAATGTATGTGGACGAATCACAAACCGTTTTGGGGGATTTGCTCTCTCATCACTGAACTGAGTCTTTGAAGCCTACTGCCCACTGAACCCACTCACTCGAACAATCAGTCAGCCCGGCTTAAACAAAGCAGGGAACTAACTGCCATATCTGTTGTGTCACCGAGGGATCGAGAAATTATTCCCCATGCATGTTTTGTATCCTCTTCAAACGTTCCCCGTGTATATTTGCCATGCTTTAAAGTCGACGGAGAGTGCTGTGTATCATAGCTTGATATTTGCATGCTCTTTTCCAGTCTCCTGTCCTTGCTTTGTTCTAGATTAGTTTATCTTCCGGTGTGTCTTCTTGGTAGTCCACAACACAACCGTGAGGTGTCACATTCGCTACAATGGTTCAGGCCACAGTTATCTGACGATCGCTCTCCACTTCCACAGCTAACTGGGAGCCAATTTGTCTAGCCAGTGTTCACAGCAGTGGCTGCACAATTTGATTTAGGAACGACAGAGCTTGGGATTACCAGCACGAATGTGAGAGAGACAGTGTATTCCTGAGCAATGGGCACACCCGGCATAAAGATGTAATACAATAGTGGTGTGCAGTATTATCACTACTTGTGTTATTGAGCAGGCTTAGACTGCAAGATGTGCGTCAGGCATAGAGAATGGAGGGAAAAAATAAGAGAGAAGAACAATTCAATGTTCATCAATTTTGAAGTTGTCTTATTTTCAGCTGACCACTTCAATAGTGCAAACATTTATTCCCACTTCTATTTACAAAAAGCTATTTCTTGATAGACATATAAGAGTTAATTTAAACTGGCTGGATGATTAGCATAGACTGAACTTTCTTCTTAATCTAGCTGAGCTTTGAAATTTCAAAATCAGTGCCGACATGTTTGATAAAATATAGTCTAAGGCTTAAGCTTACAATAAACAGAAAGGTGCTGGACTACCACTCTCCAGAGTGAGTTTAACATCCATATTGTGACGGTGTTGGCAGACCTGAGAATTGACGGCTCCTTCAAACTGAAGTTGATATTTTCGCAGGTCAGCAAAAGCATATTCGTGAAATGAGATAAAGTTTGCTTGATTAGATTTCTATAAAAACTTTGTAAGAGATTTGGTGAGATTTTGAAATTTATTTATCAAATTTATCAACGAGGTGTTAAATTAATCATCATTCATTCGAAAGTAACACAGTTTAAACGTGGAGTGTTTCAATATAAAAAAAAAATTCAAAACACATCAAAACTAAAGAACAAAAATAAATAAATAAATATGGTGCCGATATGAAATATCAGAATATGTAATAAATTCCAACAACGAGCAGGATAGCTCCCTACTGTCAACTGCAGCTGGGCAGCTGCTGTGGACACAGACATAAATATATTTCAATAATTTCTTTGAATATATTTATAATTTTATTTATTAGTTTTATTTATTTAATATAATATAATCTTATAAAATGCATTTGATACATTTTCTCTTAACAACATTCTATTGTTGTAGGTCTACTGTCAAGTTAAGGTCAGTAATGAAAGGGTTACTGTCCTGAAAAACATGCAACCAAATCAGAATCGTCAGAATCTATTAAGACCCGGTTATCTGGCTCATTGATTGGTTAGGACTTTATGAGTCCAGAAGAAGGCCAAGCTGAGTGTCTTAGTTTCAGAGTGGTTTGATTTTGAGTCGGCGGGAAAGAAAAAAAAAGATCGTAGGCCTTTTGGAAGTCGTAACTTCAACTTCAGATGTAGAGTGGTAAGAGACCGCTTCGCGTTTTTCAAGGCGGGCTTTCAAAGAAAAGCTACAAATCATTAAAATCATTAATGAGAGGTTTTTCCAGTTTGGTGATGTCAGTGTTGAAGCCATTGCTGGTCAACTTTTGGGGTTTCTGGAGGACTGTGAATGCACAGATAAAGTCATCGTCCAGTGTTATGATGGAGCTCCCGTCATGGCCTCTGAACTGAATGGAGTGCAAGCTAAAATAAAGGAAAAAATACCACAAGCTATCTTCATTCACTGTTATGCGCAATCCCTGAACCTCCTCATGTCCCAAGGTGCTACTAAATTTAAAGAGTGCAACATTTTTTTTCTTGCACCTTAGGTGGCCTAGCAACCTTTTTCTCAAAATCAGTCAAACGCACGAAGCTCCTGGATGAAATATGCCAGCAAAGACTGCCAAGAGTGGCTCCTACACGGTGGAACTTCACATCACGTTTGGTTTGCACTGTGTATGAGCACAGAGAAGAACTGTTGGAGCTCTTTGAATTCATTGTTGACAGCCCCAGTGATTTTGATGATGACACAGTACACAGCGCGGATGGATACACAACTCTGCTGACGAGCTTTGAGGTATGCTTTCTACTCGCCACATTCAACTCACTGTTCGCCTACTCCAACGTGCTCTTTGGGATCTTGCAGAATAAGGAGTATTACATGCAGTTCTGTTTGTCAAGTATTGTCGACTTTTGCCACAGAGAGAGAAAAGGCCAAATTTGACTCCATCTTTGAGGACTCTGTGGGAGAAGTCGGGCATCCCAGCGGGCGCAAAGCACGAAGAGTTGGAGATGCACAGGGAAATCTTGGACAACATCCTCACTCAACTGAGGAACAGGTTTAAGGATCATGAAAAACTGATGTTCCTTGCCCTTCTGGACCCAAAGAAGTTTGCCTCAGACAGAGAAAGTTTTCCGAAAGCTTTGCTGCAAACTACGGGCGGAACTTTGATCTCCCCCGACTCAAGACTGAATTGACAGTTATGTATAACATGTCAAACTTTGAGGCCAGGAGCCCATCAGACCTGCTCCACTTTCTGACACTTAAAGAGCTGACGGAGAGCATGCAGCAGCTGTTTCATCTCATCTGCCTGGTGCTGACCATCCCCGTGTCCACCTCCTCCATTGAGCGCTCTCTCTCGGCCCTGAAGCGCATCAAGACGGACGCCAGGAACAGTACTTCACAGGATCGTCTGGGAGCTGTGCCTCTGATGTCAATAGAGAAAGGACTTCTTTTGGACCTTAAGTCAAAGGACAACTTTCTGACGCTGCCACCGCCCACTTTACGAAGAAAGATGGACTTCGTTTTCCTTTAATAAGGTAGGCACATGTTATAAGCCATCTTGATTTTTATTCACACAGGATTAATATACACTGGGACATTCAGTATTTTTTAAATTGCATAGGTTTTCTGTGTAAAATGCGAGCACAAATAGTTTAAATAAATAGGTCAGCTGATCCCTTATAAATCCTCATATCAGTAGTTTTTATCAGTAGTCAGATTTTTGTGCCTCGAGTTTGATATGCCTAATGGTGCGTAATGGTATTTGGCGTATTGTGCATTTGAAATGTGATTTTACTTTTATGATGCTCATGGAATTTATTTGACTCAGTCGGTGTGTGTGTGATTTATTTTGCGCCGTGAGTTTAAAGCACTGCCCATGGTGATTAAATGAGCCTTGGTGCCCGAGTCCGTATGTCCGGTTTTGGTGAAGTTAATGTTAAGCAGGTTGGTTGTTGATGAGAATTTTGTCGATGTTGTTGCTTATTGTTGATTTACTTGTCATCTTTAATTGGATGATTGCAGTTGGTAAGCCCTTTCAATTAATCGTATCCCAGGGGTGGTGTGTAATGGTGGCTAGGGGAGGCTCATGGCTGAGGGTGAAGGCCTAGCTGTAGTGCTCACGGTTTGCCACTGGGTTTCAGAAACAGCTGGTAGAGTGAAGGTTTACTTAACAAACATTGTGCTTCCCACATCACGTCCCACATTACAAAGTGAATAACCAGCCACTGTTCTCTTTACTCACCCTCGCTTTAAAGTCAATCCTTTAATCATCCCCATGAGCGTCCACTAATTCAGATTACATCTTTCACTGATGTGTCTTTCAGACAGGACCTCCGGTTATTCAACACTCCCAAGAGGTATGACAGACAGGTCAGCTTTTAAAAAAAGAGAAAACTTACATAAAAAAATTATTACACATCCTGTAACGCATTTGTGGGTACAATGCAAAAGAAGTAAGCCAATTCCACTTATTAAGCTGTTTATCGCCCTTTCAACCATAAACCATTTTGCTCTTCCACTTATCCGGGATCGGGTCACGGGGCAACAGCCTAAGCAGGGAGACCCGGATTAACCTCAATCCAGCCACTTGGGCCAGCTCATTCAGGGGAATCCCAAGGCGTTCCCAGGCCAGCTGAGAAACATAGTCCCTCCACCGTGTCCTGGGTCTTTCCCTCCAGCGTGTCCTGTGTCTTCCTCTGGGCATCCTCCCGACAGGACGTGCCAGGAACACCTCACCTGGGAGGCGTCCAGGAGACATTCCAACCAGATGCCCGAGCCACCTCAATTGGCTCCTCTCGACGTGGAGAAGCAGCGGCTCTACTTTGAGTCCCTCCCGGATTGCCGAGCTCCTCACCCTATCTCTGAGGGAGTGCCCAGACACCCTGCGGAGGAAATCCATTTCAGCCGCTTGTATCCGGGATCTCGTTCTTTCGGTCATGACCCAAAGCTCATGACCATAGATGAGGGTAGGAACGTAGATCTACCGGTAAATTGAGAGCTTTGCTTTTTGACTCAGCTCTCTCTTCACCACGGCGAACCGGCACAGTGTCATCATCACTGCAGATGCTGCAACAATCCGTCTATTGATCTCCCGCTCAATTTTTCCCCCATTCGTGAACAAGACCCCAAGATACTTAAACTCCATTAACTGCATTAAAACTGATATCTAATGGCTATTACATTTAAAGCTTTCAGAGTACTCGGGCTGTTGTAAGAAATGTTAATTCTACTTCAACAACTGTATGAGCGTCATCCTGACCTCTTAAACATGACATCACCTTTAATGCTCTACTAATCACATTTTGAAGGGGATTGTTTTCCTGCTTTCTACTTTGACATTAATATACTTAAGTTAATTATGGTACTAGTGCCTGATCTCTGTCATCCACATGACTATACACTGTGTGTAAAATTATTAGGCAAGTCTGCTGGGTAAAGGAGGTTAACACCCTATATCAAGGTGTGCGAATAGTTAGGCAGTTTTCTTTGTTCAGGCAAAATAACCGAAAAAATTAACCGACCTTCTAACTTTGAAGTTTAAGAAATTATCAAAAAAACAAAAACAAAAACATAACTCAGAGCAATGCATGTTTGAAACTACATGGTCATGGTCAGGCTTACAAAAAAACATGTCCCCAAACTTAATAAGCTACAACTCTTCTCATTTTACTTTTATACCATTCTTTGCTCTCCTTATGGGAGATTTTTCTATTTTATTTCAAGTTTGATCAAATATTCCTGATGTCATTTACAATTTTCAAATGTAAAATTCTTGTACCATTTTCACAAAATACACGTTTTAGACTTTATAAGATTTGAAAAACTATCATATTCACACTTAATCTATATAAACAACTTAGAAAATAAAAGTTATATTTAGTTTCCAAGTGTAAAACTGAAAAAAATAAACGTAACTGTGTAATAGTTTGTCTTTGATTTCCAAGCGATCACCATGGAGTATTTTGGACTTGTCGTTGCTGTGTTTCCCTTCTCATCAGCTGAATCATACTCAAACTGAGAGAACAGTGGTCACCCAGTCTGATATTAATGCCTTGTTATATTTCTCTCAGCTTGACATGTAAGGCCCTCCAGTGCTCATTAAAGTGATGCCGTCCTCATCGAAATTGAAGCATTAACATCACCATTGGTGGTCTACAACTGTACCAAGTTGTGAGTATTTTTCATCAATGATGTAATAATCATAAGTTTTTCCACTCGCTCGTTCTGTGCCCCAGAAAAAAAAATCAACTGAAACAGAACTGCTCCTTTATCCATTACAGATACAAATATAGGCCAAAATGTTTGTAAATCATTTTTTGTTACAGATTAAAAATAATAAGATTGTATCTGAAAGCATGTGTAAATACTAGTTAGTAATTGAATAAAGGTTGGACTGTCAAAATGTTCCTGATGCTAAGAAAACATTAAGCATCCCCCCCCCCGCCCTAAATAGAGTAAATGTTTTTTAAACAGAAATAGTGTGACCAATCCAAGCAAGATTAACATACATTAAGTAATTTACATGCGTGCCAAATCAAAACCAAATAAAACAAAAAAATTGATCTTTTGTCCCTCATATTGACAGATGATATCACTGACAATTAAATATCCCCTACATTAAGTCACAGGGAACAACATCCTTAATCTCATCATTGAACTGAGAGACATATGGGATATGCCTCATTTCTCCTCTGTCAGTGGAATATTGCCTTTTAAGTGGAGCAACTGCAGCAATGCGGTGATTGTCTCCTGTACAGCCAAAACTTTTACGTTTTTTCAAATCGTTGTTTCAAAATAAAAAAGCAATCTAATCTCAGTCCAATGCATTAGCATTGTAATACTCGAGCAGAAGGATAGAGGGGGGGGGGGCTGCAGTTTATAAATGTGCCAGCATGACTGTTGACAAATTGGCTTACATGCTGAAGTGGACATGTACATTTAAATAGCTTGAATCCATTTAGCATTCTGTCAGGAATATTCTACCAACACTATATCTCTATTTGCAAAACCTACTGTGAGAGGCTCGAAGGTGTTGAGGTAGAGAGGCAGAGGAGAACGGTGATATGTTTGAGTTTGTGTGAGAATAAAAAATAAATGAATAATCTTCTGAGAAGGGAAACCTTAATTTGAGAAAAGGGAACACATTTAACAAATATTTAGCCTCAAAAACTGACCAAAACTCTCATCAGGCAATGTTACATTGTTTTTATTTGTATTTTATGTAAAATATCGACTAAAAACATACATAATTTTTAGGTGGAAGTAAAACTATCATATTGTTAGATATTTTTTTACATGCTTTTGTCAATATGCCCTTTGACTTGGTCCTTTTAACAAATGAGCATGCTTTGATGTGAACCCTTCTATTGCACTTCTGTCTGTACGATTGTCCTGTATTTGGCTCCATCTATATCACTGATTGGTGTGAAGTGTTCTGGGTACATTTTTGCTTCACTCTTGTCATTTTTGTTTGTGCGACTGAAAGTGCAGCTCCTCCTTCCAAATGTTTGCTGTGTCTTCTGCACCGCTTGTGATAAACAGGACTTATTTTGTCTTTCTTTCAAGAATTACATTCTTTTATAATACTACTGAATAAAAAATAATCTCTGCCGCTCCACTTGAGCTATGAGACGCTTGATTTTAATTAAAATCATTTATTTATAAATTACTGGACACTTCACAATTTTAGCTGCTTTATGTTGGTTAATCAGATAAAATACATCTAAAATATTCAAAACTTTGTGTAAAATGAACAAGTCTAAGAGGCATGAATATGCATTGTGTGCATGCAGCTTCCTTATGGATGCAATTAAACAAGGAGAACTTTTAGGTTATGTGTTTTTTTTGTAAATCTAACTCTATTCAGTTCAGACCAGGACACATTTTAGTAAGATTCAGTTCTTTGGACAGGGTTAAGGTTGATTCTCAAGACATGCTCCCATATGGGAGGTTATAGTTATTGTTCTGACATAGAAAAGTTGTGGGAGTGAAGGCCACAGGGGAGGAAGAAGAAGTAATGTTGAGATGTGGGTGTGAGGAGGAGAAAAGCAGAGATGTTTGCAGACAAAGAGGAGACTGGATGTGCAAGACAAGAAGTCAAAAGGGAAAAAGAGAGAAATCGTTTGAGGTGGTTGGGAAGTATTTCTCTATCTCTGCTAGACCCTAGGGAGTCTCTTACAAGGATGGTCAATATCCTTCAGCTTAGCCTCCATAAATATTAACTTTATATTCGTAGCTGTAATACATGATGCACAAATAGGTAAGATGGATATCACACAACCCACATGGGAATGCACATATTTTTGTGTTGTAATCTGTAGGACCTTGAGTCTAGTTTGGACATTTTACTGCTTTTTAGCACCTTACTTGCCATATTTTTACTAGTGTTAAATTGTTTTGCTGCCTCAGCTATAGTCTCTCCCATCCGTTCCTCAGATCATTCACTCATCCGTGTAGCCTTCAGTATTGAAACTTAATCATAAAAGTACTACTTAGTTTAGATCCTCCTAAGCTGCAGTCAGTAAGTTTTATATAAAAAAGATTTTTTTAAATTGCTCCTCAAACTGTCACTAAGTCATGACAGTATAATATCAGTCAGCTAATACACAAAAAAAACAAAATAAAACCTTTTCCGTCACTCTGTTGTCTCTCATCTCTAGTCCTTTCCAATAATACCCAGCTCACAGTCAGAAGCAACCAATCAAAGCCAGAAGGAAGGTCTTACCACTGTCAGTCACTTTCATGTTCACGCTGCTCAGGATTGCTGCTTTACGGCAACTAATGGCTGAGAAACAACTTATTGTTACAGGAAAGCTAGACATCCATAATCATCGGTGGCCATGTGAAGACAATCTTCCTTTCTCTGATTTGTTGTTTCTTACAGGGAGCGTTGTATTTTTGCATATGGCATAAAACTACTTTTTTGCCCACATGTCCTTTCTCTCACATTCTACTGTCAGGACGAAGAGAAAGTCGCAAAAAATATTTAAAACAATTATTTATATAAATCTTATCTAATGCAGCCTTAATGTCTCCTGAGTATTTTTTAAAATGTTTTTTATCACAAGGCTGTACTTGTCTGTACATTTGGGTTTAATAAAACCAAAACCTGACATTTAGATTTGTATTACCTGTTTTTCTGCATATTCCCCTTTCATTATATCTTAATTTACATGGAGCATCTTTTAGGTTTGTGCATCTTCTGTACCAATTCCAGTCTGAGGTTTTCAGTCATGTGCTGTCCACAACTGTTCATCTCAACATGAACCTGCTGTTTTTTGTTGTTGCTTGGATCACTGCTAACTTTTTTTTTTCTGGCTGTTTTTCTTGAACAGGTCGTCAGCCATGCAAATGCCACGTTGTCATAGCAACTTGTCAGAGCGAGATGAGCCCTGAACCCATCATCATTCTGGTTAATGTACCCAGTTGTACTTCATTACACATTCACAAGCGCATGAGTGCTATGAAGGCTTCTAATTTGTCCATTATCTGAGTGTCAGAGAGGAAAAAAAAGAAAGAAGACAAGCTTGACCAGCAGAGTTTATTTTGTACATTTATGAACAGGAAATTGCAGTCATTAGAAATCCTGTAGAGATCCTTTAAACATTGAGTTTAGGATTTTTTTTAATTTTTATATCAGAGGAGGCTAAAAGCACCGGGGCCAAAGAGGCAGACAGATAGTCTGCGTCTCGAGTCTGAACTCAGATTTACATCTAGATCTAGGTCATGTTCTGCTCTGTAAGCGTCTCTATGCGCCCAGATTTCAGAAAACTAGTCAGCCCGACTGCATGTCTGTTCGTTGATAATGTGTTTAATATCTATTGTAATAGAAGTAATTACTTGACATGTGATTTGATCATATTTGTAACTAAATTTCAAAAGGACATAAAAACCTGCATGTTATTAGTTTCTATGTAAGCTAACGCTTTATAATATGCTCCCATTAGATTTTTTTTTTATTTCAATCGTTTGCTTTCAAAGAGGAAAATGAAAAAAATTAACCAGGAAAGAAAATTGCAATTAATTGGTGGGCAACATAGCAGACATACAGAAAACCACAGCAATGAATATTGGCATAAAAATGTTTTGTACAATTCTTTCTTTCATAGCACAATGCAATTAGTTGTAAACAAAATGAAGGTCAAAGAATATTCCTAAACATATTTCAAACAAAGGCCCTGTTTGGCACTTAAAATGGTACGCTAGTATCTTGTGCCCAAAGTGGTTTTGATGAGTTAAACATGTACATTTTATCTGAAGGGAAAAGCATCAATACCTGTTAGGGATGGTCTACTTATTATCCATCCATCCATGATTATCGTGAGCAAATTTATGACAGCTATAAATCTAACCAGCCAAGATGTTATTTTGTTATTGTTATTGGTGGCAATGACATTACCCTTAGTAGCAATAGTCATAGTATTAGTAGTAATATTTATCATAAATTCATAACTACTTAATTGACAGAAGGACTTCTTCATAAGCCGGTAGATTTTTGACCTTGCTGTCATGCTCGAACGATATACAGCCAGAAATTAACATTATATATAAAATTTGATCTGTCATTTCTTCTAGCATTGCTGGTAACCCTTTTAGATTGTGTGTATGGATCATGTTTTATGTTTTACAAAACATGAAAGATTTTAATACATAAACAGGCTGTCTTTTCTGGAGCATTAACTGTTAATAATTGCAGATATAAAAAATAAGATACATTTAAATGGTATAAATCAAACCAACAATTAACAAATAATCAAAGTGATAGAAATGTGGTCAAAAACAAATAAATAAAATAAATAAATGTGATGTGAGGAAAATGTGTCAAAATCTTGCAGTAAAAAATGTTAGAAATTGATCCTCCTGCATCAAAGTTTGTATCATTCTTGAATTGCAGTTGTTGGCCCCAAACATCCATTACAAGGGCAATTGGGTGGTACTTTGATCTCCCCTGATTTAATTGCATTTAACACTAGTTTCCTCTTAGCCCTACTGGGCAGTTGATTTAGTATGCACCTCATCAATGTAATGGAATATTGAACTTGAATTAGCCTTTTTTGTTGTAGTTTTCTAGCATGGAAGAGGTCTGAGAAATTATTATTATGGCGAAAAAATGAGTGCAAGGTACAGTATAGGCAACACATTATTTTTTTTTTAAACACACTTGCCAAGTTGTCTTTAATGATGTAATGGAGGGTTTGATGACTAAACAGTAACTTAGTCATTTACCCAGAGGGACATTTTTCCAGATAGAATAAATGACCATCATGGCCAAAGTGGGTTACAAATTTATTATATCCATCCATTGTTCCATCCATCCATCCATCCATCTTCATTGCCAAGTCTTTCTCTTATATTGTTATCTTGGACTCACTGCCTCCCTTCCTCTTTTTTTGTTCAGTCTCAAAGGAAATTTCTTTAGCAGAGTGAAGACCTTTGCCTCTCTTCCTCCAAGCCTCTATTGGGTGAAGTTAATGAATAGTTGAGAAATGACTGCCAGCAGTGTGGGGAGGAATAAAGCCTAGGAAGAGAAGTGGAGGGTGGGAGGGAGAGAGAGAGAGGAGGAGGGAGGTTGGCATGGCCTCTGTCTTTGTTTGATAAATAGCACTGATATCTGACAGGAATTGTCACAAATCGCAGCATTTAAGATACACTCTAGTCACATTATTGGCGTTAACAGAGACACTCTGAGATGTCCTCTGCTGAATTAAAATTTTTATCCTACAAAGGATGAAAATATTAAACTGGGAAGTGTCTAAAATGTTAATTGAAAACAGTTTTTCCCACTTTTCACCCGCTTGCCCTTCATGTAACCAGCTCTCTAAACCCAAAGTGGATTTGTCCATCATTCCCTTTTTTTCGTCTATCTCCCATCTCCTAATCTCCCCATCATTACTCTTACTCTCTGCAGTTCAGGAGCAAGCTTTTTTTATTGGCTCCTCGCTGCATGTCTGCATGTGGTTCTAATGGTTAAATAATGACTACACATCTCATCTTTAACTGCGGGCTGATCAGGATAAGAATCCTCCATGATCTTTCCCTCAGTCCTCATTGATTTTCTAAACACAAGGCCTAATAAGATCCAGGGGAATACTCATTATAAGAGGAAGACTGGGTGTTGCCTTTCTTTCAATGAAGCACCCGTCATGAAACACAGGAAGTAATTAAAGGGGTAAAGACAGATGTAAGAGACTATTTCTTAACAAGAAAAATAAAATACCCTGTGAGGATTTGGAGAAAGAATTAAGATCTTAAGATATATAAATATATGCCAGAGCGGGTCTGAAATGGAAATTATTGATTAAACTTTTAATGTCAAATAAATCCCTCAAACATCTAATACATTTGAATTGCACCAAAAAAAAAACCTCTTGGTTGGTTTGAATTGAGAATAAAAAGATTATTTCAGTTGAACACACAAAAAATAAATGAACTACAATCAAAACTGCCAATGAGTCGCATTTAAGAAGTCTCATACTTTTTATTAAAAGAAAAATGATCCAGAATGCTGCTTAAAAATATTGGTTAAAAACTAACGAACAAAAAAAGAACTACAAGTCCCAACAGACTTCTTAAATCTTGCCATAGTTACCAATGTTTGCTGATGATGATTAGTATAAAAGAATAATTTTTTTAAGGAAAGACTATATAAGTATAGTATCAATGTAAGCAGCCCAGACTTAGTGGCCTCTGTAGATGATGCAGAAGTGGGACGAATATTAAAGTAATTATAAAACGTATATTTCTATTGTCTGTCTAAGCTCAAAAAAGAATGTCGCATTAACACAAATTGTCAGCTAAAATTGAATACGAAGAGAGTAGACAACTTTTCTTTTAAGACGAAACAAAGTTAGCTGTCCTGTACAGAAAAATATTTCAAATTATTCCCCCTAAATCCAAACATTCTTATAACTGCCGCAAATAATGTTTTTATTTTGAGACACCATGTAAGAAATTTTTTTATTAGTTTGAATGATGCTAATATAAAAATGTTAAGAGCATTTTCAAATACTGGGCATTACAGATAACACAGCTGAGAGATGAACTTCATAAAAGTTTGCATGTCTCCCTGCTCTCTGGCATTTTTTTTTTTTTTCCTACTCTAATTAAGATTTCTTTCTTTGTTGTTTTTAATCATATGTAATAAAAAGACTTTACATTCAAGGCATAAAATAATGCTCCAATTGTCACTCTTTATTTTCCCCTTCCAAACTGAATAACACACACACAGTCAAGAGCAGAAGCTTTTCACAAATCTTCCCAAAGGCTCTTCATGGATTTAAAGAAGTAAAGTTTGGGAGGAGAGAGGAATCAGAAAAAAACAAAAAAACTCTTTAGTGAGAGGGAGAAAAAAGGATCTACACACAGCAGGGAAAGAAAGAGCATATTATATTAAAAAATTTGATTTTCTCTGGATTCTCTATAAGCTTGAATGAGCCTATTTCCCATTTTTCTGTGGTAAGAATTTGAAAAGTGTCTGATGTGAGTCCCTGTCGCTGCAAGTATTTCGAAAGAACAGGCTCTGCCCAATAAAGCAAAGTTTTAAGGACTCTTTTCTAACTCTTAACCATGTAGACTAGAAGACAGGACTGTCGAAATATGGATGTCCTATTGTATATAATAGTTTTAGATTTATGTGTGACAGATGGGGTATTTAGATTCCATTTTAGCTCCATAAAACCCTCTCATATCGAAAGCTTTTCTGTGAGGCGGCATGCACTACTGTACCAGTATGATTAGATTTTATCTCTTAGTGGATTGGGACATTTTTCCAGCATTGGATTTGCTGCACAGGTGTGCAAAAGTGAGGCTGATTCAGAATTTAACTATATTTTACAGAATGACAGTAATAAACTCGTGTAAATCTTAAATTTTGAAAGGACCTACCACTTCTTTATGGTTTTAGGGAGCTTTTATCTTATATCTTTATTCGTTCAATCTTATTTTCAGGTCTATGCTTTTCGCCTTTTTTGGTGAGATTAAAATGGGGAAAGGAATAAAGTTAATCGAAGTAAAAGTAACAAGATCTGCTCAAAGACATCACCAATTAAGCAGCTGCTTAGGCTCCTCCCAACATAAATGCTTGAATTTTTACATGGACCATTTAACTAGAATTTCAACAGTGCTTTATTAAGAAAGATAATACTGTTAAAAAAGTTATTCCGGAAATGCAACAAACAATCTTCATAGTTGCTGCCAAAACTACAATCTGATGCAAGAGATGTGATTTGTAACTTTCTGAGAGCAAGAACCAAAAATTCAGCAGAACACAACAGTATTTAACAGTTTATTTATAAGTCTTTAGAGGCTCAGCACTGAACCACCAGCGACTGCGACGGGAACCTCTGAGGGTGGAGAAACAAGGTTAGTCGCTGCACTCACTTGGGAACAAATTGAGTTCAGAGTAAAAGCCACTAAGTTTTCAGAATCGTGCTGTTGCTTTGGAAACCGAGTTTGGGCTCCTCATCAAGGTTGGTGGGAGTGACGTTACTGGAGGTCTGCAGAAAAATAAACACACTGTTCATTAGCAGCAGGATTCTCTTCACACACAGAAGAGGAGCTACGGGTTTGTAAACTTAGGGAACTAGCAGAACTTAGAGATCGGGGAGCGGAAACAGGGTCAGAACCGTGGAGTCAAAATCAGGAATTGTAATCAGGGGAGTGGGTGTTAAACCTTAACCAGGAAGTGGAACGGCTGTGAGCAGAGGTAATCAAACAAATCCAGGGGAGAGGCAGGAGAAGTGAGAGCACATAAACAGGGTAGAGGTCAGGAAAGTTGAAGTCGATGAAAGGTCCGATATATATATATATATATACATATATATATATATATATTTATATATATATATATATATATACATATATATATATAAATATGTAACTCTACAAGTTCACCAAACGTTTTTGCTTGCACAAGAATAATAATACCTCACTCTGTGTTTTCTGGAATCATATGTAGCCTTACTCTTCTTCTGTTTATTTGGTTTTATGACTGCTTGTTTTTTACAGATGTTCCTTTTGTCCTCTAAATAATCTGGTCTACTTCTCACTTTTCCAAGAAAACGTAGCAATATTTTCTCTCTGTATTTTACCTCTTAGCACATATTTAAATTCTTCTACCCCCTACCGGGAAAGACAGACAAACTACCACGTCTACTAAAACTTTCAGCATGATAGTTTTTAAAGGTAACGTTGGAAGAAATTGCCATCATCAGACTTTCTGCTTTTTCTTTAACAGGTCCTGGCCTGAGTGCTCTATCCAGCTCTCTCTTTCCTTCTGTTTGTTTCTATCATTTTATATTCTACATTATTTCTTTCATTCTTTTTCTTGCTGTACTTGTGTTAGTGTACAACTCTTTTTTGTACAAATTTTCCATTCTTCTGGATTAAACAGTCCAACAATGTGATAGGTTTCCACTGAATTCAAAGTGTTGTTAAATTATTTTAGGTTTTAACCGAGTGGACGTCTTTCTCTCGCCTAATTGCAGTGTAACATTTTGTGCTTCCCTAATTATGACACCAGAGCTGTAATTAGTCAGGTGTAGTCATTGCGGTTGCTTTTTTTATTTATTTTTTTCATTCATGGTAACCTTTTACTTGTCAAAGCAATTAAACAATTCTGCAAATACGGACCATCCAATTAGTTGAAAGATAATCATATTACACAGCTGTTTTGAAGAAGAGAGGTGAGGATTCAAACAAAGAAAGGGTTACATTAAATAGCTAAACTGAAACAATGACACCAATGGGTAAACACAAAAGGAGAAGAATTTGTCATTGGTTTTAATTTTAGTTGCATTTAGACTTCTACTTTTTTATATAAAAAAAAAGGCATAATCCTATTTACTGTAGCAGCAACAAAACCTACCCACTCATGATATCAGTGATGCATATAACCAGCATATAAAGCTTTATGTGTGTTTGTTTGAAAAAGAAGAGGCTTATGTCTGAGTATGTTTATTTTTGCTTTTTTAGTTTTTATGACTAACAGACTTGCCAGAAAAAGCAAAGCAGCTCAATGGATAGTTAGGAAGTGCATGTTATGTAAACAGGTGATGATTTCATCATGATTTCCTGCTGTTGTTGATTTGCTGTTACAGCTATTTCTTTAGAATAGTTTGCATATTTATGAAGACCCACAGCACTCAACTTTATTTGAAAACACCTGTAACCTCTACATAGTAAGGCAGGAAGGGGGCGTCCTTTGTGAAAATATATGTCATGAAAGGTTAATATGACTCGAGCTTAGGTGGATTGCGAGAAAGAAATAGGATTTACTGTAAGAATGAATAATGAACAAAACGACAGAATAAATAAACTAATGAAGGAAACCGGAGGTCGCGAAAGGGGAGAGAGACCAGCAACAGAGAACCAGGCGAGCAGCAAGGGAAACTTACAGGGAGAGATGAGGACTGGAACGCCGAGAACAAAGCAACAAGGAGAGGTAAGGTAACGTACGATCCAGCGGTGAGTGAATGAATGAACCAGGCTTAAATACTGAGGACCAGGAGGTGGAGCAGTGGAGAAGATGACCAGATGATTAGGAACAGGTGTAAGTAATGATGAGACACAGACTGAGGGAATACACACACACACAGAGTGAAGAGGGACAGAGAGCAGGAGAAACTGGAGAACACAGAAAAGAATAACAAAACAAAGATTCAACCAAAATAGAAAATAACCTAAAGAAGACAATAACTTAATCATAACAAAGTAAACAAGACAACTATAGCAAACTAAACAGAATACACAGACCATGACAGTTTAATTGTTAAATTGTCAGGTATTTGAATCTTTATTGTTTGTATTTGTTGAACTTATATGTTGTTTTGAAAAGGATTCTATTAACAAATAATTTAGCACCAAAGAAAAACAGCAACCCCCTCACCCCCAACACACTCATACGTCATCTCTATCTCTGTGAAATGTGCTACTCTGAATAGATCTAATAATTAGTAAAACTAGAAAAAATTATCTACAACTTCTGTTTTAGTCAAAGAAAACCAGGAAGATCCAGCAAGGTTGGTCCTTTGTTGATTTATATGTTTGGAGATGTAAATATTGCTGTTTTAGTGCAGTTAAGTTTCGATTTTTGTTCACGCTTGACCCAAAATTATTGGTCTACGGTCAATATACTACCATTTAAATATAGCATCATTAACCCTATAAATGCCCAAAACATCAAATTTGAGCATTAGCAGTTTAAACAAGGGCTCTGAAATTGTCTTATCCTTTGAATTACTCTCTCTTGAAGACCTTACAACCTACAAAAAAAAAAAAAAACATTCACTATATTCTAAATAAAATAAAATAACTTCCAAAACAGATATCACAAACTTAGTCACATGAAGACTTTGATGTGTCTTTATATGCACAATACATGTAAAATCATTCAACATTTGAGTTAAGGCGAGCTGTTTAGAGATGACTGCCTGCAGACAACATCACTGACCAGCTAAGAATCTGCATATATTCTCTTTGTAAAAAGGAACAGCAAGCGGCGTCATCTCTCATATTAAAACGCAGTAAAGTACACCATTTCTATTCACTTTCTTCTTATGTCACTCCAGAATACTTTCATGATCTCTTTCTGGTACTCATCCTATTCATGGTCACTCTTTTATTATGTTTTCAATTCCCAGACAGTCATGATTCTTTAGTACCGTCTGCATATTCAACGGTTCAGAGAAAAGATGGCTGTTGCCCTTGGAGCCGTTGCCTGTTATGTACGTACCTCCTGTTTCTTGTTAACAAAGGCCCTTCTCAATTACTCTCCATCGAGATACTTTCTTAAATAGTAACAGAGACCCCTTCCACACAACCAGCACATCCACCATTATTATTTAGCACCATGGGGACCTTGTTGCCATGGATTTTGTTGTCATGACTACAAACAACTACGCAGACGTACAGGAAGCAGAGAGGGATGGAGCGAGGATTTCACGAGAGGTCCTTAAGGTAGGCTCAGCGTTTACAAGGTTGTGAATTAAGTGGGGATGAGTTTCAGGGTGGACGGGTGATGAAGGGGTGTGGTTTAGCTTCACTTTGTTAAATGACAAATAAGGGGTCAGGTCATTTTATTGAAGGTGTGTTAGAGTATGTTGGGCCTTATTTTTCAAAAGTAGAAAGAGTCTGTCTCTTCTTTTAGCAGCATAGTAGTGGCGTTGCTCTAGAAAACTGCGTAAAACAGATAAAAAAATATATTTAGCCATCCTTGTAGCCTTGAAGGGTGCAAGTGATTCGAAAAAGGATAGATAAAACTGCATGTTTAACGGTGCAGACAAAGAGCGTCAGTCCTGTGCAGTTGCAAAGCTGAAGTTCGTGGAGGCTTTGGATTTAAGAGACGCTGCAGTGACACTGTGGGTGTGAGCTGTGATGTCCTGATGTAAAGGGAGCTGTCGTCTGTAGGTGGTTTAAAGAAAAAGTTCAAAAGATATTTGCATGTATATCTCATCATGTGTTGGTCATCATGTAGGCTACATTCAATGCTGATGGATTGTTTTTTAATTCCATGACGACATATCAAACCAAAAAAATGTGACTTTAGATAATTAGCAGGAGTCCAAAAAATACATATTTAGAAAGCTAAAGCATGCAAATCATTAAACGGGAGTGGAAGAGCTGCATGAGATCAATTTTAAGAAGTCCTGCTAATAACAAAACTGCTCATTAGTAAAACCTGCACATATCTTTGTCTAGACCGCCACCTTGTGGGATTCACTGAGCGTGAACACTTAAACAGTGTTCATCTTAATAATGACAAAATGACAAATTAACAACAGATTTATGCAAATAATAAAGAATAATAATTATAGTTATAACAAATAATAATAATCATAAAAATATTAATAATAATATTTATTATTGATATTATTATTAATATTAGTATTATTATTATGTATCATGAATATGAACAAATTGTTAGGAGAACATTTTCAACTAAACGGACACTTAAGAAGTTCATGGCTTTTAATTGCAGTTTGTGTGAATTTTTGCAGAATAATACAAAACAATACAAAACCCAATATCCCACCCAATATTCCACCCAATATCCCACCCACCCCAGCTGTCGCCATAAGAACACAAGATATTGCACTGACATAACAAATCACATTACAGGTTACAGGTTTCAAAAGTAAATAAAAACACAATGTAAGACTAATTGAAGAGAAAAATAGCCGTCAAAGACTACACCGATGTTGTTGGGTGATCAAAAAATACAAAGAATGATTTCCAGACCTTTTGTTCAGATCCGCGAAGTGAATATCTAATTTTTTCAAAACAGAGATTCAATAAAACCTCTCTAGTCCAGTGAGACAGTGAAGGCGGCATAAGGTCTTTCCACTTTAAAAGAATAAGACGGCGTGCAAGTAAAGTAGTAAAAGCAATCACCTTGTGACCTCCAACTGGAAGTTGTGTTCCCCCAGGTAGTATCCCCTCAGGAGTTGCTTCAAATATACCCTTCCAGAAACTTTCTAAAGCAGAACAAGTCCAAAACATATGAAGAAGAGTGGCCTCATCACTTTTACACTTGTCACAAGTGACATCTACTTGTGGAAACATTTTTGCCAATTTAGACATGTGAACTCTATGTACGACCTTGAACTGGATTAGTGAGTGGCACGCACACATGGAGGAGAAGTTAACCCGTTTCAATATATTAGCCCATAAAGTATCATCAATAGGTGTTTGTAGGGCCGAGGTCCATGATTTCTGTATTTTAGAGTCAAAGGATGACACTGAATCTAATTGTTTGGCTATAAAGGAAATTGCCCCTTTCTTCTTAATCCCAAAATTAAAAATATGATCCAGTACACCTTTTATTGGTTTGGGTGGAAACTCTGACACCGTCTCCTTCATATAATGTCTAACCTGCAGGTATCTAAAAAAGCCAGAGGCAGGAAATGAAAATTTCTGAGAAAGCTGTTCTATATATATATATATATATATATATATATATATATATATATATATATATGCATTGAGGGCTGAAAAAGATGATTTGGTGCAATTGGACCAAACAGTCAAACGTGTGGTTGTTTGTAAAATTTCCTAAATTGTAAGTAAAGTTTGCAAGAGTGTATTGCTGAGGAGTTTGCACATTTAACATCAGGCAGAGTGGCTGGCATGGGTGAGGCTAAAAATGCAGACAGATTTACAGGATTACAAGAATGATTTTCCATAGTCACCCACAAAGGACAGTCCTCCTCAGATTTATAATGTACCCAAAACATCATGGAATGTAAATTTGCAGCCCAATAATACAGTCCAAAATTTGACAGAGCCAGGCCTCCGTTTTGTTTGTTCTTTTGAAGAAAATCTTTACGAAGGCGAGGGTTTTTGCCATTCCAAATGAACCATGATAAGGCTGCTTCTAGCTTTTTAAAGTAATTCCCAGGTATAAATTAGGGTAAGCATTGAAACAAATACAGATACTTTGGAAGTACTGTCATATTAATTGAATTAATCCTGCCTATGAGTGAAATACGGAGAGCAGACCAAGTAGAAAAGTCTTGTTTAGTTTTATTTGGAAGCTTCCCAAAGTTACCTTCAAATAGATTTGAGAATTCTTTTGTGATTAGAACACCAAGATAAGTGAAGCTATCTTAATTGATTTTAAATGGCACTCGAATTGACTCCAGTGCCAAGGCATATAAATTTATAGGCATTAATTTAACTTTTTTGTAAATGTAACCTATACCCTGAGACCCCCCCGAAACGATGAACAATGTCAATAATGTGAACAATTGTGGATTTAGCATGTGACACATATAAGAGAAAGTCGTGTGCATATAAGGACAGCTTATGTATTGTGTTTCCCCAGCGAACACCTGTAATATTATGGTTAGCCCTTATCACTACAGCGAGTGTCTCTATGGCCAAGACAAATAAAAGTGGGCTGTTGGGGCAATCTTGTTTGGTCCCTCGATGTAGTTGGAAAGGTTCAGAATATACATTGTTAGTCAAAACTATAGCAGAGGGAGATGAATAAAGAAGCCGAATCCATATCATAAAGGCCATCCTTTATGACATGGATTCGGCTTCTTTATTCCCCCCAAAACCGAGTTTGATCAGTGTCTGGAAAAGAAAATCCCATTCAACCCTATTGAATGCCTTCTCTGCATCCATAGAGAGAAGGCATTCGGAAGTTGATTCACAAGGGGAGTACACAATATTTAAACAGCGACGAATGTTAAAGAAAAGAGGCCTTTTCTTGACAAAGCCAATTTGATCAGCCGAAATAATGCACGGTAACATCTCTTCAAGGCGAGGCAAAAGAATTTTGTTAAAATTTTTTAATCTGTATTTACCAAGGAAATTGGACTATAAGAACTACACTCAACAGGGTCCTTCCCTTTTTTCAACAGAAGTATAATGCATGTTTGGTTGAGGGTAGGGGGAAGTTCGCCTGACAAACATGCTTCAGCGTACACCTCTGTTAGAATTGGGGATAGTTGATCATTAAAGGCCTGATAGAATTCGTTTTAAAACCCATCCAGACCTGGGGACGTTTTGGTCTTCAATGATTTAATTGCAAAACAAACTTCTCTTTGAGTGATAGGCTGCTCCAGAGAAGCTATTTGTTCTGGAGAAAGTGTAGGCAGGCGTGAATTATGAAAAATATCTTCAATTAAAAGTGGATTGGGATTGTTAGAGGTGTATACGTTTGCATAGAAGTCCGAAAAGGCATTGTTTATACCTTGCTGGTCTGTATGAACTTTCCTGTCTTGTGCCCGTTTACCATTGATCTGCTGCTTTGCCCGTGTTCCTTTTAATTGTCTGGCCAACACCTCTCCCGCCTTGTCTCCATTCTCATACACGACACTTCTGTTTTTAATAAGAAGATTTTCAATATAGTGTGAAGACAGCAAATTATATTCAGTCTTAAGTTTGAGCCGCTGTTTCTCCAAAGTTACAGATGGGGTTTGGGCATTCACTGTATCAATCTGTGAGATTTGTTTATCTAGTACTTCTCTTTGAATCATAGAAGTTTTTTTTTTTTATTGGCTACATATGAGATTATTTGGCTTCTCAAATAAGCTTTCATTGCTTCCCAGACAATTGAAATAGACACCTCTGGGGTCCTATTGAACTCTAAAAATGTTGAAATTTCTGCTGTTATAAATTCAACAAATTTTTCATCCGACAGCAATAAATCGTTAAATCTCCAATTCTTTTTTTGTATTTTTACCACCAGGCATTCTCAGGGTCAACACAAATGGGGCATGGTCTGAGACTACAATGGTTTTGTATTCACAGCCTTTCACGTACTGGGCGAGGCCGATATCAATAAAAAAATAGTCTCTCCGTAGACTATAGGTGTTATGGACATGTGAGAAGAAGGAGTATTCGTTGTTATGATGATGCATAAAGCGCCACACATCAAAAATTCCATATTCTGAAAGGAAAGTCTGCACACAGGTAGCCGCTTTGGATGGTGTGCCACCTTGTCTAGTTGAGGATCGGTCCCTAGAAATGTCCATACAGAACTTGCAGTCTCCACCAAATATGAGCAAGTGCGAATTGAGGTCAGGAATCTATTTAATGACACATTGAAAAAATAAGCTATCATCAAAATTGGGTGCATATATACTGACCTTTGCCACCCTCATGCCACACAGGAGGCCAGTTACAACTAAGTAGTGACCGTTGCTGTCTGCCAATGAACTAGAGTGACTAAAATGAAAATAAACTATAACATGGCGCGGCCTGCTGCCTGGTCCAGGCCTCGGGCCCGGGCCACGGTGATCACGATCCAGCTCCGTTGGAGAAAGGAACCTGTTTGGGCTGAAAACTTTCTGAGGCATTTGGGCAAAAAATAAACTAGGTTGTGGCCCTTCAATCTCTTCATCTAGACCAGTAATTCTGATACTAGACCTCCTGCCACGGCCTTCCAAGTCCACAACTTTTGCACGTAGCTTATCATTAGCATCGCGTAGCTTAGCACAGGAGGCTTCGAGCTTATCCAAACGGTGGTCAACGGCTACTGCAACTTCCTTCAAAGACGTCAATCGAACATTGTGGTTATCTAAAGAGTCCTGAAAACCATCCAGCTTCTGATGAAGTTTGTTGATAGAAGCATTCAGCTCCGTCAGGAGCGAGTCCTTGTTTTCGGCTAGCGCGGCTAACAGGTCTGTTTTGCTTATAGTGCCGTCTCTAACCGACTTTTCTTCCGCTTTCGTAGCTTTCGGAGGCATCTTGCACCACAGCAGATTGAGTACAAGGCTAAGGGGATACGAAAGGTGTCAAAAGGCTTATTTGAGAGGAAAAATTGGATCAAAATGTTAGACTATTCGCGGGAGCTCGACCACACACGTCTTACTCCACCATGACCGGAAACAGAAGTCTGTGACAACATTTTAAGGGATGCAAATACTTATACAAGACAGGGAATCAATATTTATGGTTTCAATCTTAAATTTCTGTCTGACAAATAAAGACCCAACTCAGTTCTCAAAATCAAGTTAATATACAAAAACAGAGGGAAATGCTTGTAAAGATTGTATCTTCCATATTTTGAAGAAATTAGCATAATTTACTTTTTAGATTTATGACCAATAGTATAGCACATGTATTTCATATATATGCAAGACAGATAAAGAGAGAGTAAGCTGATGTTAGAAAGACACAATATAACAGTTTAACTATATGATTATGAAGGTTTTTGTGACATCTCCCTTCCCCAACATCTTATCAGATTTATTGTCACTGTTTCCCACTTTGAGCCCACAACCAGCTTCTATTTCTGTGGTCCCAGCTATGTGTGTCTTCAGGAATGAGCTGGACTATATTACACCCTGGTACCTCCCCCAGGAGCTGTGCTTAAGTAACAGCTGATGTCAGTCCTGCTTAAAGACACATGGTCCCTTGTGGCTACACCCACACTATAACCTGTCCAACAGTGTCTTCAAAGGCAGAGCAGAGAGGGAAGAAAGGCTACTGCACCTTCCCTCACCCCCCACCCCCCTGGAGCATCACGACCTGGCACAGGGAAGCTCCATGCTGCGCAAACAAATCCACAGTACCAGCCTTTGATCCCAGGTTTACACATAAAGAAAAAGGGAGGGTTGCCGCTGCTTTTTGCAACCCCATGTGCCTGCTTGGATCATGGAGTTGCCCTGTCTTCCGAATGAGACCCCCACCTCAGCCAGCTCCTGCTCCACGGATCCACTCTATGACAACTGTCCACCTTTTGGCCTGCGAGACAGGGCCAGGGCGAAGGAAATGGAGAACAGGGTCGTGTGTTCAATAACCAGACTCCCTGATCCCGGCAGTCCTCTGCCTGGTTTGGTCCCAGCTTTGGCTGAAGTTCAGACAGTGGTTGCCAGAGGAAGAGAGCCTGGCTCCTGGCCAGATCGCAGCTACTGCAGCTGGAGAGGGAGCCGGGGAGGACAGGCCTGGGAATCAGAGCTCGGTTTAAGCAAAAACAAAACGGGAGAACAACAGGGAGTGAACTGGATGGAGGATGGGGCTTATCAGAGCCAAAGCCCCTGCTCGTCATACAGCGAGGAGCACCGCAGTGCTTTGTCACTGTATGATAACCTCACCAACACAGGAGCACCAGACAGCTTCGAGGAGGTGTCCGACATGGAGATGAGCCTGCAGGAGCACTTTGACGAGCACACCACGGACACATCATGGGCCCCTGAACACATCCAAGGACTGATACTGGGTGAATCTCTGAGCAAACAGAAGACCTCATGGCCGCCTTGTGAGATCTTTCTTAGCGGCGGTTGCCCTCTCAAGCAGCAGGACAAGAAGCAGGAGCCAGAGCAGGACTCAGGATCCTGTGTTCAAGAGGAACCTATGCTGCTACTTCCACAGCGAGGCTTTAAGGAAAGTTCTCCACAGCTGTCCGACACAAAGAGCCAGGATCTGTGGCCCCCTGCTGAAACCAAGCACTCAGAGGAACCGTCTTCTCTAAGGGTGCCTCCTCCCGTTCCCTTGGCGGACCCCTCTGCGAGTGCTCTTCGAAGCATCTTGACGGGCCTCCAGCAGCAGATTATCAAGCAGAGGGAAGAGTACGAGGAACGAATAATCAGGTGATTTGAAATTTGGGCTTAAAAACGCACATGTTCAGTTTACCTACTGTGCTTTTTACTCCTTTAACTTAGACATTTTTAACACTGTTTTATTGAGACCAACACAAAGCAGCGCACAGTTGTAAAGTGGACGGACAATGATACATAGTAATTTTGCCATTAACGGTGTACGTTTGATAGGATTAGGTCTTTTAATTTCAGCCTCCTAAGTCAATACCTTGTATGTGTAGCTCTGTACATGTTGAGACTAAAGTTTTTTTTGTTATTGTTGCCAGTTCTTTAAAGAAGCATTTAATTATTGTCATAATGGATAGACCGTTATCAAGTCTCTCTGCAGATTCTCAATTGGATTTAGGCTGCTTGTCCTTTTACTTAGCAGGTATCTGTGTATCTGTGCCATACTTTTTCTGTTGTCTGATAATGGATCAAACAGCCCCCTGTGAAAAGTTCAATGCTCGACCTGTTTTTTCATTACCTAAACAGGCTTCTTGACATCGCCATAAAACTTTACCTGGTGTGTTTTTCCAACGAAGCCTCCAATACCTACACAGAAAGAAACGTAGATCAATTAGGTGACTTAAGCCAATTGGTTACGGTGGATTTTATTTAGAGTTATCAGATCAAAAGTTAGCTATATCTGAATAGGATTTTTATTTGTAAAATAACATTTATTTTTACAGTTGTTTTTTGTTTTACACTATCTTTTAGAATCCCAATAAATCACATAGATATTGGGCTTGGAACTTAAACACTTGAGTAAAAGTTTAAGCAGTTGCAATACTAACGTGTTCAATTTAATATTACATTTACTACATATTTTTTGGTGTATTTTAGTGAAGGGTAACACAGTGTTCCTATACCCATAAAGGGTGTGTCTACGAAAAGCTGTGCTGTTTTTGTTTCCCAGTTCACTCCAACTTTCACCCTACATCCTGTTTGGTGCAGAGCTAAATTTTCCCACTGGTCTCTGATGACACAGTACGACCCAAAAACACCGCCTTTATTAATGCTAATAAAGCAACAATCAGCCTACCTCCTGTGAATTCAGTGCTGCAAGTTTGTGCTTTAATGACTAACCATTTGGTTGGTGTAAAGTGGAAAAAAAACAACCATATATAGCCTGACTTGCTGACATATAGAAAGCTCACGACACTGGAAAGTGAGCTAATTTAAGGGGACGTGCTGCTGACCTAGACACAACACATACCTCATTTATTACTGATATAGATAGAGCACATCTCTGTGTAAGGTCACACGTTGGTGCTAGCCGGTGAAGACAAGAGGCTACCGCAATTCTTTTAGCTTGACTGGGAGCGTAAGAGGAAGGAACCAAGGTTCAAATGTTTTCAAACACCTACCTGCTAAGGTTTTTTCTAGCCATCTTCCAGAGGTTGAGCCAAAATGAAATCAAGTGAAATAGTTATATTTGGGTTAGAATATGGTTTAAAAGGATCATGATTACAAAAACAAAAAAAAGCAGCCACAGACTGCCTGTGTGAACTCTTAATGGAAGAAATCTCCTTGATAGTTGTAGGGTGTTAACTAAATTTCATTGTTCTGCTTTTTGACAGTTTAGAGATGTTATCTTTGAAGAGTTAAAACTGGACCGGCCTAACTTTGTATGGCCAGTCCAGTTTTACCAACTGTTTTCCAGAAAACATTGCATTTTGAACAGCTTCAGCTTCGTCTCCTCTGATGAAAGGAAAAGTCATGCATATATTGTCTTAATATAGAAAACAGCTATTATCCTGAGATCCCTTCCATAAAAACAATACTTTACCAATCAACAGGTTCACAGAGGCCTGTAATCCAAACGTACTAGCTCTTAAATTAATATAATTTTTATTTTCAAATAGAAACAATCAATATATATATTGTTTAAAATGGATAAATCTTTTTTTTAATCTTAACTACATTAGGCAGAGTTGAAAAACTGAAAGACTGAAAATAATTGTCTCTCTCGGTTAAAAAACCTACACATTTTTTTGATGGGAGTAAAAGCTGAAGTTTTAAACTGCATTTTCTACAGAGGTTCTAAATACCATTTCCCTCTTTTGGCTTTTCTTCCCACGGTCATCAGCCTGGAGCAAAGAAACGAGGAGCTGCAGGTGGAGGTTGTTCGCCTGAGGACGAACCTCTCGCAGCAGCGCCACTGGTACCAGGTGGTCCAGGCTAAGATAGTGGAGTCGGAGAGCTCCAGAGCTGCTGCAGACCTCCGCAACGCAAAGCTGCAGCGGGAGATGGATCAGTTCTTCGACACCTTCGGAGA
>JAVLVB010000935.1:312560-332756 GCA_032876305.1 Orestias chungarensis
CCCCCCCCCCCCCTCAGTAACAGATGCATTTATTGGAAAGTTGTGTGGAAGATAAAGTTTTGTGGCAAAAGGAAACCAATAAAAAAATAAGCTACAAAGGTTGGACTTAAGTTAGTTAGTGATTAATCTTAGTGAGGAAAAAAATTAATTAAATAAGAAAACCACTGGCCTGTTTTGCTTAGTCATCCAAAAATGTAGCATTGTGTTTTGAAATCAAGGCCCAAGAGTCTGGAGAAACGTGAAGGCACAGAATTCAAGCTAAGTATGATTGTTTGGGGAGATATGTGACTTGTTGATGCTGATCCGATGTGTTTCATCAAGTCAAAGTTAACATTGATACTACCAGGAAACCTTAGCACTTGATGATCTTTTGTAATCTGGCAAAGGCATGCAAGACTGATTTAATAATATGGCATCAATGTGCTTGATTAAAAACACTGAGAAGTTGAAGGAAAAAATTATAAAAAATAAGTGTCTTGAACATCCCAGTAGTCACAGGCTGATCATGCTACTCTGCATTCATGCAGTGTTTCATGGAAAAGAAGCTCTCAACTATTAGAGCTGCTGTACAGTTAATTGATTATTTTCAAAATTAAAAAATAAGCTTTTATAACGATTTAAAAAGGATTCTTTAAAAAAAATGTAACCCCTAAAAATCATCAAAATAAAAACTATAAATGGATCTCTGTATGTGTAATGAATCTGATATATTTGCAATTGAATTACTGCAACTTGTTTGACTATTCTATTCACCGACATACTTATATAAAAAAATAACAAAGAGTCACCGACGTCCACTTTATTAGTTTTGAGTTTTGAAGTTTGGCCAAGTGAAATCATCGTGGTCGTTGCAGTCATACATCTCAGATAGCTCAGAGAAAAGCTAAGGACTCAGAGAATGAGTTGGCGCGGATTGTTTAAGGCATGAGAAACAAAACAAAACAAAAAACCATAGCGGTGTACAACGTGCCGCTCAAAAGTCCTCAGTGTCTCTGTAGTGTCATAATTCGGATTATTCAACACACTGTGCAATCGGTCAGGCAAAAAAAAAAAGCAGCTCTGCAGTTTGTGTGAAAGGCTCTTTGAGTTACAAGTCTCCATAGTCTTTAAACAGCTCCTTGTTACCGGGCAAACCTAACCCACACACTCGTCCTTTACATAAAACAAAAGGGGCAATGCTGTCTTAGATGATTCACGTAAAATAAAAGCAGTGCTGCACAACTTTTATAACACACATACAGGCTTGGAAATAAAGAAAAACAAAACAAAAAAAATACAAGCTACAAATACTCTGTCAGATCAATGAGCCTCATGATACTGAAAGTGAAAAAAAACAGGCCTGGATGATTTCTTTTCTTGGACCTGTGGTATTCTGAAGGTTTGATGCCTTCATGCAAGGTAAACATCTTCATTTCGTGCTGTCTCAAAGGTGGATTCTACATGTTCTGTGACTTATTTTCTGACTTTCCCAGTGCTTAAGGAATGCTTTAGAAAATGAGCAGCCCATGCCCTTATTCGCCCTTTAAATGCTTTTAACAAAGAGGCCTACATTTCACGGGCTATAACGTTTTTTTTGTGTGTGCAAAATCTTGCAAGAACAAACAAAATATATATATATATATATAAATACATGTAGTAATATGCGTCTTTCAGACATATAGCATGATGATCTGCTTATGCACAACAGTACCTCAAATTGAATTGGATGATTCTTTCTCTGCATACAGTACAACATATCAAAAGAACAAAACTTAACACTAAAACTGCAGCATCTTGTTGCTGTCAGGAGTAAAACGCTCAAAAAACACACATGCTATTAAAAGAACAAAAACAACATTTCAGCGCAGGTAGCATCAACGTGCTAGGTGCTGCAATTTATACGATCAGCGTTTCACCATCGGTACAAACTTAAGTTGGTGGGTAAGCTTTTTGTTCTTTTTGGCGCAGCATGCAGGAGAGCAGGGCAGCTAACAGCTGTTTAATCTGTGTCTGCTCTTGTTAGAAGACAATAACCTCACTGCGTTTCCTAAAAATATTTAAAACCAAACTACTACAACACAGGCATTCATTGCAAAACTCTAATTTCCCCCACCTAAACAACAAATTGTATAGATGAACAAGTTAAACATTCATCAAGACTGAATGTTTTTTTGTTGTTGTTGTTGTTGTTTGTTTGTTTTACACAAGCATAACCATGACCTCCAAGAAGCTGTCCCCAAACAAGATCCACCAGATCATGAATGGGAAACCCAAAATAAAACCAAAAAAAATCATTGAGAGAAAATAACCGAAACAAGCAAAAAGGTGAGAAAACCTAAACAGAGGCAGATGGGTAATCTGATTTTGTTTAGATGAGTTGGACGATTGGCAGAGCCAACAGGCGCGGCCAGAGATGCATTCACTGACTCTCGTCTAGCGGTCCCGTCAGCGTGTCAATGCTGCTGCTGTCGGTGTCCGACGCCAGCGTGTGCTCTGTGGACATGGATGAGATGTCGTTGGCAGAGGACGACTGGGAAGCGGAGCCCGACACCACATCTGCCACGTGAAACAGAACCGGTCCGGTGATTAAACAGTCCCAGATAAAACACCTGGTTTTTCCCCACTTTAGGGCAGTTTTAAGTTTAGAAACAGCGGCGCATGATCCAAGCTAACCTGAGCAGTCTTCTTTCAATAGACCGTTCTTGTTCCTCTCCTCCCAGTCCATCACTTCTTCATAAATAAGTTCTGTGAAAAGGTTTGGTAAAAATGTTACTCCGGGCCCTTTCTCATAAGATCTTCGAAGCTGTGGATAATTAAATGTAGGGATGCAGTGATACCACTTTTTTTCAAAATGATTAGTGTACGAGTACTTGCATTTGAGTACTCACCGATACCGATACAGAGTACTTACGCCATTACACATATAGATACTTTGGATTTTTTAAAACTTTTTCCACAGATATTATTTGAACAACATTCCCTCACTAGCACAAATTTAACAAAATTGTCAAATACTGAAATGCTTTTTTGCGGTACTGAGGACAGGTTTGCGGGTGCGGAGCTGTCTGGGGGAGCAATGGTTGTGGGCATGTGTGTGAATATCAGGCGCGCTCGCTCATGGGTTCCTCAGGCTCGCGATCAACTCTGACAAACTGCTCGCTCGGCTTGTGCTCGGCTCTGCTCGCGCTTGGCTCTGCGTCTGCGCTCGCGGCTCCGCTGTATGAATAAACTTTGTGTATTTGGAAGGAATTATTTAATTGGATGAAAAAGGCCAGTCTTTGATTAGCTGGGAGCGCGGCTCATTTATACATAATGTACAGTTGGGGGCGCGGAGTGAGCTTCGCAAGCGAGCAATTTAGAGTAGAGTACTTGAAGCCTGGTATCGGACCGATACCAGTGTCGGTATCGGTGCATCCCTAAATAAATGTTACATCTGTTTTTTAAATAAGAATAAACTAAGTGACTGTATAAATCAGAATATTTTTCTGGTCTGTATAAAATGAACAAAATAGCTTCTTCTGCTCTAAGAAGCTTGTTTAACATCCAATCTCTTTTCCACAGGTCTATTTTGTTGAATAAGGATTAAGGATTTCTGTGTTGTTGCTGCTAGCTAGGTAATGTTTGATAAGATTTGTTTATAACAAAATGTGCAGGTGCTTATTTCACAGAAAAAGGCAGATCAAGGAATAGCTGAAGATTAGATAGGAAAAGATGACGCACTAACGGAGTGATGGATAGACAAAAAATTACATTAAGGATAAAGGGACATAACGTATAGATAGACAGAAAAACAGATGAACAGATTGGAGGAAAGAGGTAGAGAGGGATGAAAGTGCAGATGGATAAAGGATCAAAGGGTCGATTGATGTATAAATCAAATATTTAATTTGCTTCATTTCTTGAAAAAAACTGTGTAAGAACATGCTATTTTCAATACTAATCCGGACCTGAAAGACAGAGATTCTATAAACCAAGGAAATAATATGAACAAGTATAGGTGTAATGTTGTTTGCTGTCCCTAGAGGGTGGTGTTCTACCTTTCCACTGCTCAATGGTGTGCTCTCTCTCTTCCAGCTGCTTGTCTGAAATCTGGGGAGGAGGCTGAGAAACAACAGGAAAATGATTAAGCAGGGTTAACTCTAACTCTAACTAATGCACCGTTTTTGTGCGGAAGGAAGTTCACCGAGGGTTTTCTCACCGCGTCTGCCTCTGCGAGGTCGTACCATACGTGGATGTAGGGGTGATGGAGGGCTTCCTCTACAGAGATGCGGCATTCGGGATCAATGACCAGCATTTTGGAGAGCAGGTCCCGTGCTTGAACAGCTGTTTGGACAGAGCAAGAAAAGAGCATTACCATGTGTGTCACATCCCTTTATCTTAAATCAACCCAAGACTTTGGTTTTGTTGAAGTGCTCAAAGCACTTACTTTTCACTTTGTCTTGTTCAGATTCAGAAGGGAAAGCCCAATCCGGGAACAGGTCTGTTAAGCTAACACCTGGGTACTGAGACTTGTTCATAACATAGTTCCTTACGGTCTCCATCAGCCTGTTCATAAATTCCAGACTTGGCGTGCCCAGGATCTCGATTACTTTATTCCACTGGTCGATGTCTGAACAAAGCCGTTTGTTGAGGAAAATGATAGACATGTACAGCACACATGGAAATTAAAGGGAAGGGGAATAGCTAACAGCAAAAGATATGTATTTCCTAGAATGACTGACTAAAAGTCCATACCTAAACCCGACTTTAAAATTGATAGAAAGAACTTCAAAGTTACAATTCAGAGCTTCTCTCCAGTCAACATGACCGACTCCAGCTGGAGGTACAGTATCCCAAAGACCTGAATACAAAATCTCAGGGAAAGCAATTAACTCCCGGTACGAAAAGCAATATAACCTTTGATTGCACTTGTTGCTACTCGCCTATACACTCACCAGTGAGTGAGAGGTGTTAATTAGAAACAGAGATGCCAACACTTAACATGCTAATGATGAGAAATGTTTCTGTCTCCGTATGACAATTAGGGAGACTACAGATGTCCGATTAATAATAATAATTGAGGAACAAACAGATACACTCCTAGATCTGCTCTAAATACTAGACCGTAGTTAAAATTCATATGTATGTAGATCTACAGCAATAACACAGAACCGTCAATTGCGTTTGAAGAACAGAATGTTACACAACAAGTGGCGCAGACGATGAGAAGGGTGAAGGATACGATCGGTGCCCTGGAAGATGACGCTGCCCTTTACCATCTCTCCCATGATGCACCCCACTGACCAGATGTCCACTGAGAACAAAAAAACAAGCACAAACGTGACACACAAAAAAATCCACAGACGAAAAAATTATTATAAAGAAACGATTGAAACAAAAACATTAAATCCACAGCAAGATATCACAGAAAGGCAGCACAGATGAAACACAGTGCATGGGTCGCTCTGAATGAAAAACACTGGCGTGTTAAGAAACACGGCGCCTCATTGTTTTTCCCATTCCTTTTTTTCCAAGCCATGTTCTGCTACTTTCGTCATGCACATCTTCAGACTGGCTGCAGCCTTCCAGGCTTTTTACTCGCCTACGCTTATCAGTTTACACAGCTGCTGCTCTCTCCCTCACATCTGTGTGTGTGTGTGTGTTAGTGTGTGTGTGTGTGTGTGTATAACAGAGGAGGATGGCGTTTGGCTTTCCCCCTGGCTCTCTCGAGGTGCCTGCTTGCTTGGGAGCGTTAAAAAGTGGCAAATGGCCATTTACCGTTACCTCATGTCCACTTTCCCCCAAGCTGAAAGCCCTGATAAAAAATCTACAGAGTTCTGCACACACAGTAATTCTGAGTCGATTCTGCAGAAATATCACGTGAATCATAAATGTAAACTTTGCAGAGATTGCACCAGGAATTTTAGGTCTGCATGAATCTTTACAAAGTGTGGGGGGGTAAAAAAAAAAAAAAAAAAAAACAAGAACAAAAACAGCCTCACTCCCTGTTAGTGTTTTGGTTGGTTTATATAATATAGCAAAAAAGAAGCAGTGGTATCTGATATAAGGTGTTAATACATAACAAATAAACAGATTGAGGACTTTGTGTCGACGGCTCTTGAAGCACAATCCTGATCTCTACATGTGCTTTTGTTTCACTGACTGACTTAGCTCACTGCACACAACCTCAAACAAACATATTTGCAGACAAGTGACACAGACACCCCATGATGAGCACACAAATACAGCGATTCCTAAAACTTTCACACTCCCTCACTTTAGTAGTCACAAAAATTATCCAAGGGACATTTTGGATTAGGTGGAAAAAAATTGATGTGTCTTATTTGGTAATAAAAAAATAAAGTACTGAGCAGTGTTAAACAACTAAATTTTAGCGTTTATCAAGGACATTGGTGGTTGTGTTCAGAGTTTCTGGAAACGGACTTAAAATTCTTCAATAAAATTCATCAGCAATCACGGGTATTCAAATTCCTAAAAAAGAAAGGGTATAAGAGATATAAGGAATAATCCGTGTATCATTCGTTCTTTCTATTTTCAATTGTCAATCAAAAATGAAAAAAAGAAAAAGTGTCGTTTTATTTTATTTGTTTGTTTTTTTAATCACGCACGAACAACGAAAATATGCCTAGTTTTTCATATTTCAATTTTAGACTGTGGTCACAAATACAAAGTCAAAATGATATACGGATTAGGAATATACTAAAAATCTAAATAAAAAAATAATGATATAAACACATAAACTTGGGAATTTACTCATTGGTGGATTGGAGTTTGTTTAATTGGCTCAGTAATATAACGGAAGAGGAGGGTGCGGCACAGCAGGCAGTCATCCTGATGAAAACCAAGCTTGCTTGTTTTGACCCATTCACTGTTGATTTGATTTAAATAACCATTAAAGCGGTATATTACATCATTCTAACTGCGTTCTGCATGAATATCACAAATGAATGTTAGCTTATAATCCAGTGCCTGTTAAATATTTGATAACATTTGTTGTTTAGTGAAGCATAACGAGTGTTTGAAGGTTAATTGCAGGGAAACTCATTAAGCAAATATAGTTGAGTTATTTCAACATTTAAAATGGGGACATTTAGAATCGTTTTATGACCCAATCCAAAGAAGATTTTTGGATAATTTTTCTGACAATAACTTGATGCACAAAACACAAAAATTCCTGTGTTGGTTCTCTCAAATTCTAAACCTCATTTAAAAAAATATATAAATCTGAAAATGTGTACTTGGCCTATTAGTGTTTTTGAACAGGCAGATTTTCTGTGTGTGGGTTCAATTGCAATTATTACTAACCAACAATAGAAAGGAAAGATTAACTGGTAAAATGTTGATCAGGATTTTTAAGAAGTAACAAAGAGAAGGATACAGTCCTTTCCAGGAAAGAGGACTTTATGACAGATCATTTCCGCCATTATGCAGCCAACTGACCACAGGTCCACTGAAGCAGAGTAGTGGCAGAGTGAAAACATTCAATGACAATAAATAATTGCTGAAATAACCACAAAGAAGATTAAGATCACATCTACTTTTAGGGTCTTCACAAACACATTTTTTCAATTTTATTACAGCAGAATTTTCATGAAACTTTAATAACATGTTTAATAAATATTTCTCTTCCATTCTGTTGAGAATCCTTCATATCTGTGAAAAAAACCTTAAAATAACATGTTTTGTTTTTTTTTGGCTCTTACCATTCTCCTTATACTTCATACCCAGAATGACCTCTGGGGCGCGGTAGTATCGGGTAACTACATAGGGGGTCATCATGAAATTTGTGCAGGCCGTCCTTGCGAGACCGAAGTCCAGGATTTTTAGGGTGCAATCAGACTTCACAACAATGTTGCTGGGCTTCAGATCCTGAAAAAAAATACAGAAAACGGACACATTCACTGAAAAAATACAGAATATCTCTTAAGAGCTTTGTTTCAGACTCTACTGACCCCAGTCAGTTAGTTAAATGTTTCTGTTCATAAAGTAGGAAACAAACAAATAAACACAAATAGAAGCATTTTGGAAGTTTCGGGCTGAAAACTATTTAACTCTAAACATTTCAAACCATGGCAGAGGAACGTAGAGGGTTGAAACTGAAAAATAACAGAACAAAAGGAACACGGTCATCTGAAACCTATATCAAACAATTTATATCAGATGACTTTATTGCCCATAGGATCTGACCATTTCAGAATAATTAAGCTGATCATGAACTCATACCAAATTATAAAGTTTTCATATTCATACGTATATATTTCCCTTTGCCTTGCTTTCATATTTAATGTTACATAAGGCTGTGGAAGGTGCATTTAAAAAAAATAATGTACTAATAATAGTAGCAGGAGAGGTAAAATAAATATGAAATTTTTTAAAGCTTACTCTGTGGATTATCCCAGCTGAGTGCAGGTGCCTGATGCCACAGAGGATCTGATAGAGCAGGTAGGACATCCTCTCATGGTCCAGGTCCATGTGGATCACCTGACACAAGCTAGCATCCATGAGCTCCATCACCAGATAACTAAATGAGAAACAAGCAAAACTATATAAAAATATAAAACTAATAAAAAACCCACTGAGATTACATATTTTTAACTGATTGGATATGTGAACCCTCCGATGTCACTCACAGATCCTGGAACTCCTCTAGAGACTTCTGAGGTGTGAAGACATTGATCAGACGGATGATCTGCGAACACAAAGACTAGCCATTAGTTCACTCTGTTACTCTCCCACCCACTTCACATATGTCACTCTTTCCTCCTCTCAGCTTTGCTCATTCTTAAAAGGACTTTAATCAGTGACTTTCAGATTTTCTGCCATAAGAAAAATAAAATCAAAAATAAAACCAAACTGTTTAAAATCTGCTGCATTCAGCTAAAAATAGTCTCACAGATATATTGAGGCTTATTTGTATGTCTACAAAAAAAATAGCATTAGGTTTAAAGCAGGTTGGGGGTCTTACATTTTTGTGGTTGACACATTTGAGTAGCACCAGCTCCCTGTATGCACGCTTCGCATGGGTCTGGTTCTGAAAGGGCCGACAGAGCTTCTTTACAGCCACCGGTATACCAAGGACTGTATCCAGAGCCGAGCTAGTAACATGTTTATTGAAAGGGGGAAGTGATTAAAAGGTTAGAAGCACAGAAGTGAATCTTACTTACTTAGAGAAGAACCTCTTTGCCTCAAGGGGAAAAAAAATAGTCAACTTTAATTATTTTTTCTTTTTTAACCCTTTTATGATCCTCTTACTTAAAACAAGATATAACAGTCTGTAGCCCTTCCAACAATGACAAGGTTACTGGTAACAATCCAGCTACACGTGAAGGACTACACGGCAGATGTCTTCAAGCTGAGCACAGAGCTGGCTAAAATCCTTTTTGACCATATTAATAATGTAATATTATAGACCCGTTAAGACGTGAAGAATGGCTCGTGTTTAAAAATAACTGCACTTCCATCTAAACCGGCTTTGAGGATCATTTGAATCTAGTGTTTCCCAATGGTCATCCATAAAAAATTATTAAAAAACCAAAATACCCAAGTTACCTGAAGCGAAACACTTGAAACGTCTTGTAATTACTATTGTTGAGAGCACCTAAAACTATATATTGGATAAACAAAGCATAACAGGAAAGTGGTCAGTCCATTCTTAGGAATGTCAGAAATGTAAAAGAACAACTAATGTTTTTCCGACTACCATAACTGGGTAGAATATCTAGAATACCTATAAAATAAACTTCTACAAGTAAAAATAATACCAAACAGTGTTTTTGGGGAACTACTCTTTTAAACGCATGGCAGGACATCCCCTCTGCTCCTAATAGCAAATCATCTATTTAGTCTAACTTTTACAAAACAAGCGTTTGGAAATCAGCCACAGATCTCTGATTGGTGCATCTCTAGTAATAGCATCAACTCGGTCTGGTGCAGAACTGTTCTTTACTTTTCCTCCCGTCTTAAGTTTTTCCCTGCAAGATGCATTCGATGACTTTTCAAAACTTTCCTATTAGGAGTGGAAAAGGACGTGGCATGACCCGAAAACAAACCTCATTATGAAAGAGGGTCGGACATTTACATCTGCGTTCACAGCCGGCACAAAAACTCTTAACAGCAGATCCTCACCAGACGATGCCTTGGGCCCCTGAACCGATGGCACGGAGCTGCTGGTAGCGCTTGAGCACCGTGAAGGTGGAGTCCCCCACCTGGACGCTGTAGAACTGGCCGTCCGCCTCACTCATGGTGCTGCACACTCAGGACCAGCAATCTGTCCACACACACAAAAAAAAAGATATATTACAACTCAAACAGGAGGATGGAGATCAGCTAAGGCCGGTTACAAATATCAGGTTAATTTTTTTTTCTAGACTGGCCTAATATTAAACAATCATGTCTTGCTGTTCACTTTTATCATGTTACAGCAGGAGTATCGGTGAGAAGCTGACATTGAATCTGTCAGTGCGTTCATCTGACTTCATATGAGTATTAAGGTCAACCGAGAAGCCTGAAAGCTTGATGAAGACTTCCTGAGGCTCTTGCCACCATCTTCAGTCACTCGGGCAGCGTTCGGCGCCAACATGTTTGTGATCTGAAGGAAGTTTTACTGTACAGGCACCATCTCTGCCGGCATGTTAAGAAAAAACGAACCATGTTTGTGGGTCTCCAAAAGAAAATAAGGCAGCATTAGCTTTGATTCCTGAGGCAGGATGTGAAAGAGCTATTATTCTTGGCAGTCATTTCTGTGTGTGTGTGTGTGTGTGTGTGTGTGTGTGTGTGTGTGTGTGTGTGTGTGTGTGTGTGTGTTTTATGTGGGCGAAGACACACTAGCGTGTAGCTATGCAACAGCAACAAGTCACGGCTGTTTACCATTTCCTTAAAAAAAATTAAATAAGTAAAAATCTTTTTTAGCTCTTTGTTTGACAGACAGAAAGAGGCGACACCTTTCTGGTCTGGATACTCACTGATAAAAGTCCACAGAAGTATCACACCATTCACTCTAAATACACATTTTTTAAAGAGGAAAGGCCTTTAATATCCTGGATATACCAGAAATGGAGCAAGGAATAAAAGCTACGATGAAAAAAGGCAGACTGACACAAGTAAGAAAATAGTGAAGGACAGAAAATTTACAGGTGGTACAACAAATAAAGTCTGTATTTTATTTAGGTTTTGTTTTGCACTGGAAAATAACGAAATTAAATGAAAACTATGTCAACAGTTTTCATTTTCAATCAGAAATACTTCAGAAAATAAACTGTTTCTGCCATAAAATGAATTTGCTTGTACTATTTGTAATGGTGTCTCTATCTGATATTGATCCAATATCAGCCAAAAAACAAAACAAAAACAAATATCAGATAACATAAGGCTACATGTCAAATCTCCGATATCAGAACTTCAACATAAGCACTCCATTCTAGTGTTTGATCCATGCATTCATTGCTAAATTAGCCATTTAGTTTATTGAAATTTAAAATCCTCTCCGCTTTAAGTTAAATGTTTTTGTAACTTAATGATAAATGACCAATGGATAATTTTTTTCATCATAACTATTGTTTTTAGGTTTTGATCTCAACGTAATATCACTTAATTGACCGTTTTCTAACTTTCCACCACGTAAACGTAGTAAAACTATGCACGATTCATTCTGATACCATATTGGGTCAATAAAGTTCTTGAGCAATACTGAACACGGAAATATCAGTATTGTATGAGAAATAAAAAAAGGTTGTATCAGGACACTTCTGATTATTTGAACAAAAAAAAAAAGCTCTTTGTAACAAAAGACCACAGTTTGTTTGGTTTAGACTTATCTTCTATTATATTCTACAAAATGAGCCGTCTTTGTGGCGACTGGTTGGTAATCCTGTTGTTAAGGAAGAAGTTTTTCTTAAACAAACTGAACTATCAATTGGTTTAACTTCTCTTATGCTGTTAGTACAATTTTGTTCTCTCATGTTAGCTAATTTTCTTTAATTTTTATTTTTATTTTTTACTTAAAAATGGTAAAACATTCATTTGAAACCGACTTTGGGTTTGGTCCTAAAAATGTGTTTCAGCTTTAATATACAGGTATGTGTACACATACATTATCTAATCCATATATAAACATAAACAATATCAGTAATTGGTCCTTTAATTTAATCTCTTTCCTCGGTCTCAGGAATGTGTGGTGGCGATTTTTGGCACTAGGATGTCCTCCCTTTTTTGGTGTTCTCTTGATTTCCCCCAGGTTCTCTCGCAGAGAAAGGCTGGCTAATTTATTTTTCTAAGTACTTTGAATTATAGCATGCCTGCTGAGGTGCTTGATGAAATAATAGTAGGATTGGGAAAAAGCCAAATGCTAACATATGGACAACACTCGGTTACGAGAACACATTTTCTAATTAAAGTCTAAAGCAATCAGCACTAAACTACAGTGATTTTTATGTTAAATTTAAACAAGATCTGATTAGGATGAGGTAAGCTGATGTTCCCATGGAAAACTTGGACCACTAAAAGGCACCCCGCAAGGCGGATGAGTCACAGCATCAATCATGATCGCATTTCAGGCCCTCGCTGGTGACTAACTCATGACAAAAGCAGCTCCTGCAAATGTAGTCGAAATCGAAGAGACATCTAAAACCTCATTCATCTGTCAAAAATTAACATTACAAAACTGAGGCTTAAATAACTAAACGAAAACAATGTTTTAACTTACAGAAGAAAAAAAAAAACACAGAAAAGTTTAAGTTAATGTTTAATAACAACATGTAACATAATTGCTCTGAATAAAACAGGATGTTTTTTTTTTTTGTTTTTTTTCCAGAAACACGACTCACTCCCAGAACCTTGTTAGAAAGATAGTCATTTTGGATGAATTGTGATCTTCTGCAGAGCTAAAGTGTTTGTGTCCAGAGACGCTTGATTGTAGAGCCATTTCTGCCTCGATGAATTGATCGCAGATAGGACAACGTGTGACAAAGGAAGCCTGGATATAGTAATAAAAACACCTCTGGGTTTTAGATAGATAAAGGTGTCAGACTTAGCAGGGCTTTATAGACTAACAGCTTCAAACCTGCAAGCATTTTAAGTAGGGCTGCAACTTACCATTATTTTCATAATCGATTAATCTGTTGATAATTTTAAACAATTAATTGAACAATCGGTTTTTATTATTAATTTATTTAGCATTTACTTTCCCATATAAGCTATTAAAAATGTATTTTCATTAGGAAAAAGGAAAAGACAAGAGAATTGTGCCGTTCACTGTAATTTATTTAACTAGGATCATAACACTTTAAAATATTTGTTTTTTTTTAAGCACAAAATACAAAACTTAGATAGAATTCCATACAACCTATTGAGGTTAGAACATATTAACAAAAATCTCAGCTCTTACTATGCTAATGTTCATCAGGAGGCTGGCTTATGTGGGCATTATTTTTATGAATAATATATACTACTGTCTCTACCAGCATGTTTAAAACGGAGTTTGTAAGTGGGGGGTCAAAGTCTTGTTCCACACGTACTTTTTTATTGTTGCTTGTTTTGTTGTTTTTGCACACCTGCAACTCTAAATTAATATTAACTGAATTTATTAACGGCATTTAGCGCGTTCATTTTCTTATTAGCTATCGGTTATATGCTGGAACATGCTATCATCTCAGATGTTCACTTAAAGAAGACATTTGTACATTTTTGCGCTCCACCATCTTGCACAGGGCAAATGTGTATATGCTACCTGAGCCATGCGCTGGCAAAACAAGGGTAACGATTAGCTGATTTCTTCTTCTACTGCTCCACCGGTACATCAGTGTTAAGTAGCTCTTTACTGCCGCATATTGACCGCGGATATAACAGATTGTGTTAAAAATACAACACTTACGGAAAATCGTGATTATACAGCAACTAATCGATGACTAAATTAGTTGTCAACTATTTTAATAATTAATTTTAATCGATTATATCGATTGGTTGTTTCAGCTCTAGATGCCAGACCAGTGGAGTACAACCCTTCTCCAACATGTTGCTGCACATTTACAGCTGGCCGAAAATAAACAGAAAAAAAAATGTGAAGAGTAAAATTGAACTAAAGGATTAATTACAACTAGATTTACTCGGTGTTAACTGATGCAATAGTTAAACTGACAAATAAAAAATGGGTTTAAACTGCAAAGTCTGACCAAATGCGCATCTAAAACTTGAAAAGCCGTTGGGCACAAGGACAGATTAGTGCAGAGCTCGGCTTACTTGTCTACGGAAAAATAACCTACAGCAACTGCTAAAAGTTTAGCTGCTAGAATACTGACAAAGAACAGAAAGTAGTTTGCATCCTTGCAATTTTAAAAATTTCTGAGTTGGCTGCCTTCAAGTTGTACAATTTATTTTACAACTGATTTTTAACTGCTTTTATTGAATTCGATTGATCGGATTTTATCACACAAGTCATTCAGAATCCTTAAATATTGTGAAACAGATACAAACAAAAGTAAGAACAAAAACAATTTTATTTTTTTAACCCTCGTCTATAGAGCAGCTTTCTAGAAGTATATTGATATCAAATCTTTTGTTTAGTCCTAAATTTTAACCATATGTAATGTAACCTGTATTTTAACCTTGTTTACCCTAACTTTTACCTTACATTCTTCTTCTTCATCATCTTATTGTTATTATAATGTTCTTTTTAGTATTTCCACATAATTTGTTTTTGAATTCTTAAACCTAATGCCTTGTTTCCATTAAGCAGTAAGACATGGTATTTCTCGTGGAAGCGGTACAAACACCTATAACACTATTTCTGGGATCTCTTTAGTTATAGAACAGCAGCACAACCGTACAGTACGGTAAGGGTGGAGCTAGTGGCATCACATGTCACTGGCCATTGATTGTGCGACAAAAAATTGTCACTGCTCGGGACATGTGGTAGACATAACAGTGTGTCACGTTTGTTGTTGTGCTAGTATGGCGCAGACATAGTTCAACCAAAATGCAACTATGTCTGCGCTGTGCATTCTAATGGAAATTAAGCACTCCTAAATACACCAATCGACCCTGTTGTACCGCTCAGAGGCATATAACCCAATTTTTAAGTCCACCTCTAGTGCTTCCTGGCAGGGATTTATCATACCGTTTATTATTATCTTGATGAATTCTCATCATGATATAAATTGTGATTTATTGTGACTTTGATCATTTAAGAGGTAGAAAGCGCACTTCTTTATGTAGCCGGTCTCCTAAAGAGGTCTATTTTTGATTGGTGTGTTTTTCAAGAGCAGTATTTATGTTTATCGTAAGTTTTATCAGTATAGTGGTAACATTTTTTAATCTATATCTGCGATCTCTTTTTAACCTCCCTATTACTTAATACCAAATAAATATATTTAGCCAGTATTTCCTCCATTTTAATTTTGTAAAGCTAATGCGCAATTCAACATTTCTAAACATTTTTTGCTTTGAGTTTATAGTAATTGCACCTTTCCTGGCATTTAACGTGCATCTCAGCATCCAGCATCATTTGGTCAGGAACTAATGATACAAGAACGACCGTTTTAGTCACATCCAATCTGACCATTACTTCACTTGATATGAATAATGGAGTTAACACACAGAGCCATTAAATACTGTAATATGCTGCCTATGAAAATAATATGTACAAGTAATCAAATTAATCTTAAGAATCCGTTATACATAAAGTGGATTTTTTTTCTGTAATTAAAGATAGATAGATAGATAGATAGATAGATAGATAGATTTCCATATTGTTGATAAACTACCACATAATTATAAAAAAACTACAACCTAATTATTTGAGGATATGTAAGGTTGATACATTTCAGAGCAGATTAGTGCTGTGACCTTCACACAAGCATCACAGCAGCAGCATCCTCAACCATAGCTCATGTGGACTATTGTCCAGCTTTGGGGTCTGACGTGGCTCTGAGTCTCACGGTGCAGCAGAAGTCACTGAGCTGATATCAGATGAACATGGCCTCAAAAGCATGTGTCATTGACATGCACACATCTGAATCCTCCGCTGCAGCTTCAGATGTCAATTAGGGTTTATGAAGGGGGGAAAACAGATGAAGGAGGCGCGTCTGTGTTTCCCCTAGGAATGACAGCTAAGTTTATTGTATACAGGCACGCTGGTGAACTAGATCAACCAGAGCGGGGGAGAAAATATAGTGCATACGTTCATCACATCTGCACTCGGGTTTCTGGCAAACAGCTGTTTTGTTGATCCGATCACGTTAGGCCCAAATGTGCTGCTGGGTGTAAAAGCTGGGGTTTATCGATGACACTTTAAAGCGGATGTTTAAATAGCGAATAAAGCGGCGGGACACGAGACGCTACCTTAACGTCTACAAAACCGCCGAAATAACCGTCCGCGGAGATTGGCTAACGTCTAGGCGGACATATGGATTGAGTGGGGCCTAAAGCAGCAGCCTGCCTCGGTTGTGGGGAGCAGCCCAGGCTGGGCTGGAAACCCTGACAGTCCGAGAGAGAGAGAATCGACGACCGACCGACCACAGCCAGACCTACCTTCTCCTCTCGCCGCTCCCAGGAAGCTCCCATACATCCGAAACCGGAGTCAATAGTCTCTCACTGTTGTTTTTGAGGAATAAGAGGGTTTAAAAAATAAATAAAAACAAAGAAGAAGAAACAACAACTTTAAAACGACCACAGAGCTGAGTTTCACCGCTCACAGTGACTGGAAGAGCTGTCCGGGGTACAGAGAGCTAACTCCGGCGGAGTAGTCGAAGCGAGCAGGGACTGAGCACCGCGCAGGGAGAATGACGTCATCGCGCAAGACATACGTTCACCTAAGTCTAAAAGTTTGTTTAGAAATTTATCAGCTGAAATATCTAAAGGTACAGAACAGATAAAAAAAATAAAAAAATTTGAAGGTGAAGGTGGTGGAGTGATACCTGCTGCAGATAAAATATTCATCCTTTAAAAATGCATAATCCCTTACATCTTGGCTTTGTGATATATTTGCTCTTTGCTTTCTCTGAGCTCTATTTTTATATAATTTGTTCTTAAAAGAATTACAAAGAAGCAACTAACGCATTCAAAAATAAAAAAATGGTGGAGGTTACTCACCAGCACCATTTGTTGTAAGGATTTTACATCTAAACCTCCTTAAAATGGTTAGGGTTTGGTTTAAGATTACTTAAAGGATGAAACAAGTACATTTAAATTGTGGATTTGAATTCCCAATCAATCCATTGGAATTTTTATATGTTTAAAACACTGGCAGGGAATTAACTCCATTACCTTTATTAAAGCAAGAAAAGTGCATATATCATTATTCCTATTAACAGCTAGCATTTAGACAAGTCTCTTTATGCAAAAACGAATAAGAAAGCGTTGCAATTTAAAGTTCCTTTCAAAAATTCCCACGGGCTCATCATCAACACTATTCTTTGAATTTTTGCATTTTAATGCGGTATTAACTTTTACATAAGTTAATCAGCCAACAGTTTATTTAAGAATGAAGATAGCTTTTTGTTTATTATCTTGAATCCACACTTGGTGAAAGGTGGAATCAAATAAATAAATACACATCCAATAATATTTGGATAAAATCCCCCAAAGAAGATGTGGACAGCCTTATTGCATTTTGAAGAAATTAAAATGAACAAAAAAACGTTGTTATCTCAATTTAAATAACATTTGGAAAGAGACAGCTTTGAAGAATAACCTCTGAAATTACACTTTCTAGTTGGAATGCTATTTTTTTTTCAAATTGGAAACTCTTGCTATTTTAAGGTGAACTTGCAAATTTCATTGGATATGAGTTAAGAGTAAATATAACTACACATACAAACTAAGTATTAGAGTAAGTGAATAGTAAAGGTATATTTCATCAAGTGTTATGCAGTAGTAATACTAATCCATCTTGATTGACCACAAAGCTTTTCTCCAGGTTGCCCTTTGATTCTCAGTGTTGACAGCCAGCAAATGCAGTAGAGCTTAAAAGTGTTAATATATGCAAAATCTTTTTTCTTAGTTATTTTGGTGAAACTCGGTGGTTCTTGGGTTCCTTCTGAGCAATCTGTCTAATCACCTATAATATAAGGATACAGTAAGAAAGGATAACAAAGGCTTAAACTTTGGTACAACTTCATGTTCCAATTTATCAATGACTACAAGCACACGTCAAAATATCTCAGTGAGAAGACAAATCAGGCTTTCAGGTAAGGTAAAAAAGAAAAGACAACTGGATAGTTTAAAAATAATAATAAATTTATTTATTGATTTGTAGTGCTTATTTACTATTACAAAACATCCAATATAAAATACAATCATAAAGATGTCTGTTTAACCCCTATAAAAAGAGAAGAATCTGCTATATACAGAATATTATTGTCATAGGACCCATACAAATAGTTCACAAAAATAATAAAATTATTTATATGTAGTTTTCACTGCACGTATGCTATGCACATTGGCATATTCCCCATGGCAACAAGAAATACAGAAAGAAAAGATCTACAAGGATATCTTCAAACTGGCCTAAAAACAAACAAACAAACAAACAAAAATATTAAAATAAAAATATTATTATTATTATATAAACAAATATGTTTATAATTCACTGGTTGTCCAGGCCCAGTAATTTGGCGACTTCATTACAAAATTTAGAAAATCATAGCGTTAGCCTTTTTTCAACTCTAATCAACACACGGCATAAGAGGAGAATTAATGGTAATGCCATGACGTACATTCAAAGTTTGTGGTCCATATTGCACAAATTGTAAACCCTTCAGTGTGCTATTATATTCATGTGAAATTCTTGTTGGCTCAAGTTATGACAAAAAGAGGCGTCTTTGGCAGTCAGCATCTTAGATGCTTTAGGGATCGTTCCACAAAGCCATTGTCAGATTTCACATTTCATTAGTTTTCTTCATTTTATCTTTTTAAACCCATTTCTGCTCTGCAGCATTTTTCTTTAACTCACAGTTTAGTCCACTCACACCACGCTCCCGCATCCTTGACCACAACCCTACCACCCCCCCCCCAATGTTTGATTGCACAATTGCTCTGTAAATCATCCAAAGCGACCTGTCTCATCTGCTGGGTTTAGTTAACTGTACTTATTCCACAGTCACAGATTTGGCCAGGTTTCGGGGAAAATCAACCTGGAAGAGAGAGAGAGAAAGAAAGAAAGTAGTTAGTTAAGGTAAATTACATGAGATTATTTATTGTGGGTATACAGTATAAACTGACTAAATCTGTACAGTATATCACATACGATGAGTCATAGTCAGGTCATGAATTCACAGACTAAGAAAATGTCCCTTATCTTTGCTCTAACAATTAACATTACTGCTTTAATAACAGGTGAAAATGTATGGTGAAAAGAAATTAATGAAAAGAATCTCCTTAAACCACATATCCGTTGTGTTTTTCTTTTCTCATAAACCCGAGAAAATCTAATCTTTGACATCTTATTCTTTGCAAAATTGCTGTTAGATAGGATGTAGAGGATTGGTGAATAGAAATGCTAAGTTTTGCTACATTTTTCTGTACTTTGACTAGGCCATTCTTAAATATCAGCATGCTTTGAGTAAAACTCTTTTCTTATACATGTGTCTTCATGTTTACGGCCATTGGTCCACCATGTTTGACCCTGGGCATAGTGGGTTCATGTTGGCTTACATTTGCTACGTAGATCTATAACTTACATTTTTGTTTAATCTGACTAAAGCACCATCTACTGCACATACTGTACAGACTGGTTCTGACCCACATCAAAGCCAACATCAATGTCACTGTGGAGCCACACCAGTACGCATACAGGAAAAATCGATCCACAGAGGACGCCATTTCCTCCGTGGTCCACACTACCCTCACCCACCTGGAGCAGAGGGATTCATATGTTTCGTATGCTGTTTGTGGACTTCACATCTGCCTTCAACACCATGATTCCTCAGACTCTGATTAATAAACTCTCCTCACTTGGACTGAGCTCTTCCATCTGCAACTGGGTCCTGGACTTCCTGACCAACAGGCCGCAGTCTGTGAGGATTCATAACATCTCCTCCCCCACCATCACCCTCAGCACTGGCTCCCCTCAGGGCTGTGTGCTGAGCCCCCTCCTGTTCACACTGCTCACATATGACTGCTCGCCTATCCATCCAGGCTGTCATATTGTGAAGTTTGCAGACGACACAGCAGTGGTTGGATGCATCTCAAACAGGGATGAGTCCAGCTACAGGCAGGAGGTGGTAC
>JAVLVB010000935.1:332856-350465 GCA_032876305.1 Orestias chungarensis
ACGCAATTGATCAAATTTTCCTGACGGGAAGACAGGGCAAAGGGGAACCCTCGTGTCCAGACGGGACAGCGTTCGCAGGATATACAATGGATTCCTGGATGAAGTGGAAGATTGTGTGTCTGTCGAAAATGTCAGTCGAGGACGTGGAAGATCTGTACATGATTGGATTTATGATGACAGGATTTCTGCTCTTTGGCGTGGTTGGTTACCTGATGCATCAGGAAAATAAGAAAACGTTGGCAACTGCCCTGGCCATTGAAAAGCGGATGGGAGCGTATGAAGGCGTCTGGAGAGCGACCAAAACTCAGACTGAGGTGGCGAACCGTAAACTGGATGTGATTCGTGAACCGGATCGCAGGCAGGCTGCGGGTTCTTATGGAATGGAATAATCTTGGAGGAAGTTGGTCTCTCAGATGGGCGGAAAGGTCCAGATTCGGCTGATCGGACTCACCATCGAGAGACAGGGGGACTCAAGGTAGACAGAAAACATAAAGTCTACCTGGCCCAAACAAATCATTGTTTTCCCTATTCGACTCCCTGGGGCGACCGTGACGGTCTGCTATCTGCAACTTCTCCTGGAAACTATGTAAACAAGCTGCTCCTTCCCATTGCAACCCTACCCCTGACATCTGTGGAACTGTTTGAACTGAGTAGACCTATGTTATCATCGAAGGACAGAGCAGCTCACAGCTCACAGACCTACACATACACTCACACACACTGATACCAGCTCCACATACGCCTTCATCCTCATCTTCATCCCAAGGCTCTGTTCTGTTGTGTTATTGTTGCTTGTGCAGAGGTTTTTTTGGAACTTCAAGCTGTATCCTGTCATGGATAAAGCGTGAATTGTATTTTTTTCCCTCATCTCTCCCTATGTGTCATTTTCCCTTGTCCTTAAGGACCTGAGGCAGCACCCCTGTAATTTCGTTCGTGCTCATGTACCCCATGTGTATGAATGACAATAAATGATTCCTGATTCCTGATTCCTGATCCTGAAAATGTCACTTTACGCTTCTATGTCCGAAGTCCCATATTGTAGATTCTGTGTCCATATTGTAGATTCTGTGTAGTAAAATCCTATTCTCGCATAGTTCTTATATTTTATTATATTATTTAAAACTGCTATAAGGGTGTAAACTGGACCGGGGGATTAGAATTTCGTCCCACATCATGCACCACATGTGATGTGATGAGTAATAAAATTCCTTGATTCCTTGATTTGCTTTTTCCCTTAAACAGAGTGACTCTAAATGATAAGCAAGCGACCTCTGAAGGCAACTGGTTGCACTGGGGTTTATGTTTTCATATCAGACTAAAGGGAGCTGAGTGCAAAAGCACATGACTATTTTCCCTCTACTTCACATTAGCTAAATAATATACTATATCATCAGTTTTTCCTGCACTTCCCATGATTTACTAGAGAGGTAAAAACTTCAACTTTGAAATTTCATTCAATGTATTAAATCACACTGATCTCTGTATTTTTCAAACACAAGTCAGACTATCTGAATTTGGCAAAGAATAAATAAAGTGTCTTGTGGGCAGGAAAATCGGCTACTTACATCGTAACCTCGCAGAACAGCTAAGTGGAACGAGATCAGCTGTAGGGGGATGACACTGAGGATGCCCTGAAGACAATCCACAGTTTGCGGCAGCTCGATGGTACTGTAAGCATTTTTCATCAACTCTAAATCATCCTGACAACACAGAATAATGGGCCGGCCCTGTTGGGGAGAGAAACCAAGAAGTTGTACGGCTTACAAATTGTGTCTTACGAATTGTGTCTTACCAGACAAACCTGTGTATTTATAGTTTTTTTTTTTATTCAGTGCCTACCGATCTAGCAGTAACCTGCTGCAAAGCATTCTGACACTTAGTGTAGCAGCCGTCACGCATTATGATCATGATGACTGGCATGTCTTTGTCGATGAGTGCCAAAGGACCATGCTTCAGTTCTCCGGCCAGGATTCCCTCAGAGTGCATGTATGTGATCTCCTTGATTTTCTACAATAAAATACAGACAACAATGCTTTTTGTGATCACATTATAGATTTTACATTATGTAAATAAGTGACTCTAAATTATTATTATTATTTGTATTATTTAGTCAACAGGCATATACTGGTTTTTCAGAGGCTTTCGAAAGCTTTAACTCACCAGCGCCCCCTCAAGGCAAGTGGCATAGTTGTACCCTCGTCCCATAACCAATAGTGACTTTTGATGATGCAGTTCCTCGGCTATGGTCTTAATCTTCTTATCCAGCGACAAAACCTGTTTTATCATGTCTATTAGGGAATATAAAAGTGAGTCATGGTCACATACATGTACAGCTGTAGCGTCACAAAATTTCTAATTCATTCTCTATTTTGGTTATTTATGATTGGAAATACATACCTGGTAGATCCTTGAGGCCTTTGATGATCTCTAGTCTTCTCTCCTGTAGTGAGAGTCTGTCCTCACTCATCATCAGACCAAACATGATGAGGGACACAAACTGACTTGTATACGCCTAAAAGCGCAGAACACAGTTAGCCTTTGAGACTTTTCTTTTACCATTTAAACATGTTTGTGTATAAATAAAACATAGTTTGTTTGTAAAAGGATATTTATGGTGCAAAATCTTTATATTTGTTATAAAAATGCAAAATGCTTATTTTAGTGCTGAACTGTGTTTCCTAAATATGACTTTTGCTAAAAGCTGGATACCAAATTGCTATTGTTTCAGTAAAACAATATTTAACCACTGGAAAGAAGTATTAAAATTCTCATCATAAGCCTAAATGCCAATTAATGTAAGGTTTTGTAGTACTTCAATTGCTTCTGAATATTACAAACAGGTTTCTTTCTTTTGAACATGAATCTGTTGATAGAAACTTGTAGTTGTTGGACAGCAATGAGAAAAAACATAGAAGCTGGTCTTGGGATGAATAAAATAAGCTATTTACACTATCTAATGTAATTGTCCTCATTTTTATGATTTTAAATATCTATTACATTTTCCTAAAACTCAAGTCTGTGCCCGGAAATTAAGCAGTTTTAAACGAACTCTAGCAATTCTAAGAAAAATTAACAAATACTTGGTTGGAGACAATCACCCAAAACCTCAAACATGTGCACGTAGTTCTTGTTTAGAAAAATACCCTGAAGTATTTTTTTTGTGCAATAATTCCAACAAAAGTGAACAGTTCGAAAAAATAACAAAGATCTCCAGATTATCAACATTAACATTAGACCCCATGTTGCTTCCATTTACATATAACAGTGCAGCCTTATTTGCAAAATTAAACTGTATTTTGATTAAAACAACCTTAAAATTAGTGCAAGGGTTTGGAAGAAAAAAATAGTTCCACACTGATAAATCCTAGGAAAGTGTACCTTGGTACTGGCCACTCCTATTTCCGGTCCAGCATTGATGTGAACCCCACAGACAGTCCCTCTGCAAATGGAGCTGCCCACAGTGTTGGTGATGCCCACTGTTAGAGCCCCACGATCCTTGCAGTAATGTAGGGCCATCAGGGTGTCTGCTGTCTCCCCTGATGGGGAAAAAAGAGTGAAACCTTGAGCCTAAAGCCCAGAGTGCATAAGTATAGTACACCAAGGTCAAGAAGAAAGCAGTATCTGGCATGAGTTTATTTCTCATGAGAGATAAGAAATGAATTAAATAAAATTCTCACATCAGAGCTTTAGAGATGGATAGACAAAAGAAAAAGAAAGAAATAATAAAAAGAATGACTTCGGATGAGTCTTAGTTATTTTACCTGACTGGCTAATGAAGAAACACACATCGTCTCTGAAGACTGGGGTGCTGCGGTCCAGGAAGTCGCTGGCCAGCTCCACCATGACAGGCAACTCTGTGAGTTCCTCCAGGAGCTGTCTGGTCTGAACAGAAAAAAACAAACAGATGTTTTATTAACTTGTTTTGAACAAGAAATATCATCAAGTCTGTTTCCAAAAATAACAATTGAAAGGCTGAACTCACAGCAACCGCAGCATGGAAACTAGTCCCGCAGCCTATCATGATTAACCGTCTGCAGCGTTTTATCTCCTTCATGTGGTCCTTCAGGCCTCCAAGAATCACTTGGGAAATAAATAAAAGGCAACCTTTTATCAAGAAAGCCTACTTTGACAGCTTAGTTTTATATTTGCAACACTGGAAATTATAAACAAATTATCTACCGAATTCATAATGGATATAAACAGTAACTCTGCGAAGAAAGTATGCCCACCACCCCCCGTTGATCACCTGTATCCCTGTCAAAACAAATCCGGCCTCTCATGGTGTTCACGACTGATTCTGGCTGCTCAAAGATCTCCTTCTGCATAAAAGCGTCAAAGTTTCCTGCAAAGAGGAAGACATAAAGATGACACATGATGTGCTGGTGAAATTACACAACACATACGCTTGTTTTGAAAACTATTGAGACATTAGTCCTTTAAATAAAAGTACCCTAAACATGCCGGCTGGGTACAGCTAGCAAGATAAGAATAAAACCAGTTAAGGGGCATGTAGGTGATGCAATATTTATAGCCTAAGTAGGAAGAGGCATGATTTTACACAATTTAAACGTACAGAGCCATTGAAAAATTGTGCAGTTATGATCCTTTAAGTGGACATACCAAAACCCATGAAGACATGGCTGAGTTATGTTGTTGCCTAGTATAATGACTGGCCTTCAAAAACGCTTGACCTTAGCCTCTGAGACATTCTAAAGGAGGCTGTAAACCAGGTTTTCCAACATCAGTGTCTGACCTTACACACACTCCTGGAACGGAAATAAAAATTATCCACTTTAAACCTTTAAGCAATCTTACCAAAAGAGATGATGCCAATATGGCAGCAAAATGTGGACAAACTCTAGTGTAGAAAGGGTATCATTTTTAAATATTTTCCAAAATAATGAAGAAATATTTAGTTGTGTTGAAAAATTACCAGATGTATAATATTTTTTACCTATTCAGCCAGCAGAGGGAGAGCAAGTATCGGTCTAAAATCTTTATGTGATCGTTTAATAGGGCAAAATGTTCATTTTCAGCATCAATTTGTTTGGATTTACTCAAGTCTGGAAAAGCTATTGTCAACTGAATTAAAACAAAAACCATTAAACATTATAAAATAATTTATTTGCAAGCAGTTTTCCAAGTTTTCCAACCTTTCATGATCTGCTGCATCTCCATTTGCAGTGTCTGAATTAATCTCTCTGGATCATCCCCGGCCTGCCGGTTCATCCTGTGGATTGAGAGTTCACCTCCTCTGACAACCGCAACGTCATCATCCTCCATGTAGATCACCTTGTTGGTGTGCTCAATGATGGCACTGGGGAAACAAAAACACAGGAAGACTGCAAATGAATTCGTTCAGTAATGGAATATATGTTTTTGCAGATGAGAAGCAGTAATGGATGCATAAAGCAAAATATCTTAGCTACATGCTTGATAGACAAGAAAAATGTTTGTTTACCTGGCATCGGAGGCAAAATAGTACTCCACTGCTCTGCCATCTTTGTTTGAGTTTATGGAGGTGGTAGAATCTGTGCGATTACGGCTGTTCTTCTCCTCCAATTCGTCCTTACAGTGACCTTCAGAGATTAAAGTCAAAAGTCAATGGGTAACTCAGACCTCAGTGAAGTAATTTTATGCTACCCTTTAATGAAGCTGTAGTAAGCTAGTTGGCAGCAGGGATAAGACACAGTTTCATTTGCTCAATAATTGTTTTTATTTACAATCAAAAGTATAATTCATAAAAAATTATGGAAATATTTTCTCTCTCTCTCTCTCTCTGTCTCTCTCTCTCACATGTAGGATTTTAAACTAAGTTGCCCTTTTAGCTTAAAGGAGCAGGTATCTAAAACATGTATGATGCTTAACTTAACTATGTCACCATAATATATTCCATAATATTAGTGAATTCATTAACCTTATAGCTTTGTATATTTAAAGTCTATAGTCTTTTAATTAAAAAAAATCTGTCCCTTATCTTTTACTTACACTTTTTTTTAAAATTAATCAATTGTTTTTAGAAATATAGAAAAGTTTAAGGCAATTCACTAAATCATTAGGCTTACAAAGCACCTTGCCAGACTTTTCCCCATTGCTTGAAACAATATAATTTTGCTGCTTTAGACTTTGCACCTCTGGTAAATAGATAATTGATAACTGCATATTTTGCTGATAAGATAGTAAAGAATTATTTCTACGCACAAGAGAGGTAAAACCAACATCAGATCAAGTAAACTGTTGCTAACACCTTTCATATATGCAGGTTATTAAATGGGTTTGGACAAGGCAGTTGCCAACTATAAAGTTATCCAAAAATAATAAAGTTTTTATAGTTTTTTATAGTTTTTTTATAGCTTGGAGGGCTGGAGTGGAATAGCGCCCCCCATAAATTAGAGGTAAAGAAAAAACAATACTTTCCCTAAGTTTAACTTTATTATTTAGAGCAGCTATTAAAATCATAAAGATCTTCTACAGTAACTCTTTAGGAAAGTCTTTGGGGACAAAAAAGAGTTATTGCCCAATAATTATTCATGACTTAAAACATCTCATGTTACTGCAACAAAAGGTCGTTTGGCAGGCACTATATGTTTGCTTCTATCGGCTGCAGCGCACAAAATTAGAACGAGCTGGTTCTGACTTTAACTCAGAGAAAACATTGCTTTATCCTGAAACATGGCAAACTTTTCTTTTACGTGAAGCCTTGGGTTTTTGCGTTCACATCATAACTCTATGTAAAGTTTGTTTTACCTCATTTTTACATAGAAATTTATTAATCATTCTTGAGAGGAGGCGCTCTTTAACACAACAAAGAATACTTTTATTTCAGTGACATATTGAACTTTTAACTATGTTGAGTTTATTTTAGTCTTTGTAGAAGCTATATCTGGTCTGGTGCAGTGTTTAGCTTTTCATAAATTTCCTCAAGCTAGCATTGGCTGAGTAAGTCTGCCAATAACCTAACATTCCTCTTCTAAAGATGAAACACTTGGCCCTGTCTTTCAGTGTCCTTCCCCGTCTCTCTCTTAGACAAAGCTGTTGTATGACGACTAACTGTGTTTGCTGTCCAGTCGTATAGGCTTTAAAGCCATCTCAGCACTTATCTGTTAAGATCAGTTTTGTCTCCTTGATAAGCTTTTAAATGAGCTACTACTGGTATTAACCTGCTACTTGTCTACAACATAGAAACTACTCCTAGATCAGTCTGTGTGTTACTTTTTTTTTTTGTGTCGGTCAGGCATACAGACGCAGGCACTGAGCCAGGTTCTAGCGAAGGTTTATTTGTGTTAAATAGGGAGTTTTAACTCTCCTCTGGAGCTACATGTATGCTTAATATGAAGTATTGATTGTAAGGTCAACAACTCAACAGAAGTGACTGTCTACTATTGCTTCATGATAATCCAGGAATAAATAAAGCATTCTGCTAGATTTCCATATGTCTATTCTATTCTATTCTATTCTATTCTATTCTATTTTACTTTTTTCACCTGCGTTCACTTGTAAAATGCAACACATTCTAAATTGAGTACGTGGTGAAAAGCAAGACGATATATTATAAATGGGACCCATGCAAACGGCTTTGAACGTGTGATGTACTAGCTGTTGCAGTGAATTTTGTAAAAGCTTACCACTCTTGTACTGCACTGGGATGTGCTCAGTTAGCAGCTCATGTTCGCTTCGCACACCAATGAGCAGAGGACTTCCCCTCCTGCAGGTACCGGAACAAAAGAGGCAGATCGGAAAAGATGGATTTGGAGAGGACTGTTACAGGAAGACCAAAAAAGCTTTTGTAGATGCAAAACAATGTGAAATACAATCGGATGCTCCCCTTTTATAGCCTGACACCTGATCCTATTGTGTAATTTCATGTTTAAGTTTGTTTTAGGTTAGTTTTTCCCCCTTGTCTTTAATTGTATTTCTTTCCTTAGTCATAACAATACAGCTGCAGCACAGGGATCTCACTTATTTGAAATCGTGATTTGATTTCAAATAAGTCAAATAAATTTCAAAAATCTCGGATGTAAAATCCGAGATTTTAAACTTGGGTCATATAAACTAATCCAAGTTGTGTCTGGTTAATTTTAGGATTTAAATGTTCCTGGAATAAATCTCTACAATCCTATTGGCTGATTTGTCCATGTGTTAATTGGGTGCAGTCTTATCACCAACCAATCATTTGCACACAGGTTGTTTCAAAAGCTATAATTCAGTTTTCCTTTCTGTTTTTCAGGTTCTGGCGAAAGGTGATGACCAGTAGGTAACTCTCTTGACTCCTAATTTGGTAAAAGGTCAGATCGAACAGAGACTGATCATATTAATCACTTGATTTCTTGGTCAAGACAACAGTTTTAGTATGTGGGTTTAGGTCATCCGGATATAGCTTTAGTGCAATCAACAGAAAGTAAGATATTAACTTCTTATAACCTTTAAACAGAGCCTCACCTCAAAAGTTCTTAACCGTCCCTTTAATGTAAATTTAACATGTAAAACCACCCCTCAAGAAACAGCAGTGTCTCCTTAGATTTTGTCTCCCTATTGTGGAGATCATATGTTTCTGTTTGCATAGTTTTTCTCCTGGGCTATTGTGACGCACGCTCTATGATTATTCTAGAGGGTGTCTGGTTTGACAAAGGAGGCCTGCAAACAGAACCATGTGGTCAATAGAAAATTTTTCGGAGGTTGAAAACTGCACACTTGGCTTGAGTCAAGTTGTCGTAGTCTTTTTAGATTTCTCCTCTCTCACATGTAGAAACAATTTAAAAGGAATGACTAACATAATTAAGGTAAAAAAGAAAGAGAAACGATACTGCTTGGTGACTGATCCGCGAAAAGGGTGAAGGCTGTCATCCTCGTTATTTATAACTGTCACTCCACCTTTACCAACTATGTTGAACAACCAAAGTCCTTCCACACCACAATTATTGTTGAAAATGTTTCCTTCAAGCACATGTGAACCAACTAGAATGGCAGGTTTTTAGTTTTACTAGCTGGTGAGCCAACTAAAGAGTGTTGCCAGGTGAACTGTTTGCATAAACCACATGTTAGACCCACCCTATCTCCATCTACCAACCTGCTCACCACTCATAACTCTCTCCTGTTTCTTCCTCCTACGCCCTCATCTGTGACAGCTCATACAGACAGGGAAGATATAACGCAAAATGAATGTGATAAGAAGTAATTAAATAGTTTTTTTATTACAACCTGGGTGTTTTCTTAGAGCTGAAATAGGAAACTCTGTAGTCGTTCTGTTAATGAGTCAGGAAAAAAAGGGGTGTGGGCCTCAACGCTAGGGGAGAGGCCCAGGAGAGAGACAGGCACTCTGGGTTAAACCTCTAGTCATAAGATACAGAGAGTACAAACACAAACCACTGGATGGGGATTTACTCACATGACCACAGCTGCCCATTACTGGAAGCAAAGAGCGTTCCAGAGTTGTGCCATAATTAAGAGGCGGAGGCTTAGTCTCCTAATCAGTCTAGATGTTGCTTCATTGTATTAACAACAAGAACGATTCATCTGGCTCGAGTCTAGGTGATGGGGCAGACGGATGATAAGTGAAGCCTAATCTCAGACACGTCAGTGAGGGCTGACTAACCTGGTGCACACAGCCTCTCCGGGGTAATGACGACTTTTGAACGCCAGGGCGAAGGCTCCTTCCTAAAACATACAGAGACAGAGAGCTTGTGTTAACTTAATTAAAATCAAAAAACAAACAAATCTTTTTGCAGGGTGTTAGAACAAGGCAGACGTAACTGTGACGTATATTAAAAAGAAGTGACACGTTTGAGATTCATGCTATCTGGTTATTGTTAATCAGAGTGAAGCCAGATCCCAGTTGGGGTCCTTTACGACCATGTTTAGTTATTATCTATGTGCTACCCCTCAAAGATTGTGGCGTACCGCAGGTTTTTACAAGTAGATGTTGATAATCGCAAGTTTTATATTTCCATTACCTTATGTATAAATGATACTGGATAGAAAAAATAACTTGCCACAAACACTTTTGTAAAATACAAAATCTCTTCACTCACTCAGCGGGAGTTAAAAGATGTTGGGGGGAGAAGGGGGGGAGACCTGGGACCGTTTAGGTACTGGAGGGAAAGCCTGACAGCAATAGAAGCTGTATTGAGTCCACATCAGCTATGTTTCGAAAGTGCTGGCTGCACAGCTGCTTACTGGAAACAGAGCTGGCTGAGTGTGCGACTGTGGTGGGGAGAAGAAGGGGGTATACGGGTGAATGTAACAGGAAGTAAGAGGAGGGTTTCACTAGTGTACGGCCTGACTATCTGGTTTTCATTACTCCCAGTCCAAAAAAATGCACGTTTCGCTTGAGCTTCGTTCGCAGAGTGAATAAAGCTTTTAAACATTACTCACACGGTGGAAAAAGTAAAACAGCACACTCCATCTGACTCAGAAAACCTCTGATTCAATGAGTAATGACATCACATATGGTGCTGCTTGGACAGCTTCCTTGGAGATAGCGTCATAAAATAATATTTCATTTTTAGGCTGCCACAGTGGCGCAGTTGGTAGCAGTTTCTGCACAGAGGTTTCATGCCCTCCCTGGGCATGCGTGGATTCCCTCCCTTCTTCCCACATTCAAAAAAACATGACTTCCAGGTTATTCTAAAACTCCCTTAGGCTTAGTTTGTCCTCTCTGTCTCTATGTTACCCCCCAAACTCCCCACCGCTCTTGATCTTGGAAGATACGTGGGTACACCCATAGATGAATGATTCATTTTACTCACTAATAAAAGTGTTATTGCTCATATAAATGTTGGTTGAGGACAAAGTTTATGGAGCTGTCCTTTAAAATTTTCCATCAGTAAAATGCTTTGTAGTCAAAAAAATAATAAAGCTAAGCATCAGTACAGAGAGATAAGCTACTGTGTTGATGGTGTGAAGTCACTTTGCGTTTTTACTGTGTAAGCCGCTCACCAGTTGCTGGATGACTCTCTCAACCAGAGTGGAGAACTGGACTCTGTCGTTTTCTCGATTGTCGTACACGTATTTGATCAGTTTTGGGATCACCTCAGTGTCTGTCTCTGACTCAAACTCGTATCCTTTGTTGATCTGAGGAAAAGGAATAGAATGGTTTAGCGCCTGAAAGTGGCCTCCGAGAGGCTAAGGGTTGACTTTGTCTTCTCCTGATAATTTAAGATAATTTCTTAATCACTACATAAAGAAAAAAAAGTCAACATTCGTTCAGTTCATGTTTGATTTTAAAAGAGAAAAACATCCAAAATAGAAAAAAAGGTAAGGAAATGCATTGGAATCCCATGTTTTGAGACAATAATTTAAGTTCAGTTAAACAGTCGTGTCTCGCAAAGTTTTGGATGTGCTGTCACTTTAATCCCTTTAAACATTTTGTCAAATCAAAGCCAAAGACTTTTATGTACATTTTATGGTATACACAACATAATGTATTACTGTTAAGTGGAAAGGAGGTGATTTGAAGATGATGCAATGTAAAAATATTTAAAACACTTACAGATAATGAAACATGTTAAACTGCTATTGCATGCAAAGTAAGGCCATTAGATTAGTATGTAATATTATAACTCATAAAAAGAAGTATTTACAATAGTTTTTTATCATTAGGGTTGCATTAGTTGCTTAAAATAGTTACTTCACTTATTATTTATTAATTATTTTATAATTAAAAGAAGCTTTGTCCTGAGAAAAGAATATGACACCAGATAATTTGATCTTCGTGTTTCATTCAAAGACATCATTGCCAAAAGCTTCTGTTTGTAACAATAAAGTCTCCAGTTAAAATATGATCATTGTAGCGAAGGGTGGATCCAATTATGGCACCGGCCTGATCCTGCTGAGCAGAACTTGAGACAACTCACCAGGTACTTCTTCAGCTCTTTGTAGTTGGTTATAATGCCGTTGTGAATGACGACAAACTCTAAGAAAGGAAAGGAGAGGTTAACATTTTTTAAGCCTTTTTATCTATATATTTTTGTACCTTAAAGAATTGAAGAAGCAGAAAATAGATCTTCAAGTCAAGCCACCACTCCTTTTAGGACGTACATGTTTGGTGGGTGGTGAAGCAAGTTTAACTGGCTGGCTATTTAAGGATGACGAATTGTGTTGAGTGCTCGCATTAGGGAGCAATTTATAACGTACTAAAACAGTATTACTACATCGTACAGATGAAGTGTGATAGATTTTGGGATTACAGTCTGTTTGCAGGATAAATCTTAATTCATGGAGTCATTTTGTTGCATTTTATACTTTAATTCGATAGCGTGGGAAAAAGCTGAAGAGTATGCCTAACAAACCTTCAAAACCAATTAAAGAAATGAGTGTGTCTTTAATTACAGTGCGTGCCTTAATGAAAAGATAATTTTAAGGAATTTATATGATTCATAATGACACTTTTGAAACAACACAACCAGGAAGTTACTATAGAAGCAGACAACTGTAAACTTCAGTCACTTTGTATATGTTTGATTGTGAACAAGATTTGTAAAGCACTTATTACCATTGTTTTTATCGGAGCGCTGAGGGTGACTGTTGATAGCACTTGGTTCTCCATGCGTAGCCCAGCGAGTGTGAGCCAGACCGAAGTGTGTATTCAGAGTCTCTTCGAGGTCCACCCATTCTTTTTCTGGACAACAAAACATAACATGGACAAATAATTGTAGATCCAACAAATAAAGCAAGTTGGTTTGGGAAATTATTTTTAATAAAAACTAATCCTAGAGTGACAAGGTTTCCCCCAAATGCTGCAAGAAATGAAATCAACCCCATGTCAACTCACTGTAGATCTCCCCATCCAAAGCCTTGACCTTGCCCTTCTTCTTGATCAAGCAGATACTGTTATTGTTGTTGCTGTCAGGGGTTGTCTTGGTTGGGCCGTCCACGGCAATACCTGTTGACGGTCAACCAGAAAATGTGAAACTCAGATCACTGGAATGTGAGCAAAGAATGCTTCTGTGCCGACGTTACTCTGGTTCTGACAACTCGAACTGGTGTATAGAGCCACATTTCCCAGGCTTAACCATTGAACACAAAGGAATATGTAGCATATGTTGACATGAAGTAGAGAGTTAAAGTATCATATGTTAATGTATAATAATGTCCAAAATTTGGAATCTGTATTAATACATGTGTCTCTAAGCCAAAGTAGCTCATCCTGTTTAAATAGAATGGACAAACAAAAGGTCTAGTACACATGGGTGTGTGCTTAATCTATGATCTTAATCATAACCCATAGAAACACTTTCCTAGACTCCCACATTTGGACACAGTGAATTATTTTTGACTTTCTCAACCTGTAGTGAGCTTCTGTAAAGCCAGTGTCATTGATAGATGTCCCTCAGTGATGCCATTTAGCGGTAAGTTTAGAGAGAAGTGGTTCAAACGTTTTTAGATCTTTTTAACTATTTAAACCAACTTACTCTTAAAAAGCCCATATCCATGGGATACAATACTGCATTTGTTACCTTAAATATGCGCGTTTTATTATTGACTGAAGCTGCCTCCTGTGTCAATCGGACACCTAGTGTTGACTGATAAGTAAAGTCTTTACTTTGTGTTGTTTTATATACCTAAAATCAACTGAAATGGCAAACTGTATTTCGAGTTCCAAACCGTCCTGTAATAGTTTTAAAAGTGTTCTCTATAGCTTTGCAAATTACTTTTTCTGTGTGTGTGTGTGTGTCTATGTCTGTGTGCTGAGTGTCTCACCTGCTGAATCGTACCCTCTGTACTCCAACCTCTGCAGACCCTTCACCAGCCTCTCAAATATCTCCTTTCGGGTGCGTGGCACTTGGTAGTTCAGGTAACCAAAGATCCCTTTTAACAGAAAAGAGACCACATATGTACGTCATATATTAGCTACATAGCACAGCGCTCCTCATTTTAAAACTCATTATTGCTGTTGTCATTCATTTTAATGACTTTTTCAACACTGTGGACAAAATAATCCAAACTACTCCCCCTCTATCTTTTTTTTCATCTAATGTGTAACTACTTTCCTCGTCTAGACTTCACACATTTTAATTGATGTGGAGGAGCAAAGAGGATCAGTTTTCACTCATACACAATCAGAGTGTGTATGTCACCAGGCCTGAGTTTATTCCTCTTGGAAATATCTGAGTGGGGTCTCTGGAGATGTTTACAGCCAGGTGGACACACAGCTCACCCAGTGACAGGAAGCACATTGCGCACATTGTTGGATCAGCCAGGTGTAGAGGCAAGGTGCGGTAAAAAAAAAAACCTCTCCTGTTTCTTCTTATAAACGATGTGAGGCTGATTGTTAAAGATTTACTTTCGTTTGTAAAAAAAAACAAAAATAAAAAATAAAAATATCCTGTCGTAAGAACAGACTTAGGTTCACTTACATAGGGTTCAGGCTAATCATGCTTTGTTAACATCTAAGTGAACATCTGCGCATGTGATCTCTAAACAGGACCAGTCAGCTGCAGCTCGCCTGTCTCTTGGATACTGACACGTAGCAGCTGTGCGTAAAAATCATTCAAGGACCGAAATCTACAAGACAAACTTTGGAAATCACATACATTTGAACTGACTGTTGTGTTTTAAGCTGAGTTATCATTATCAGTATCACGGACACATCTGAGCAAAAGTTTTGAAAACCTGTCATTTCCATAGTTTGTTCCCCTCTTGGCAAACTAAGACTGCGCGCAACGACTTCTTAAAGAAGTCAAGGTGAATGTTAATGGGATTAAGAAGCAGTCCTACCACACATGATTCAGGCTTCCTCGTCGCAGCTGATCCCGTTAGTGTAAAGCGGCAGGTTGCAGATTGTGAGCTGGGATGATGCTTAAATCCCTCCTGGTTGCTGAAGTCTCGGATGAAGCGCACAGCCGCGCTGGCCCTCTTCATTTAAAGCCTGTGACCACGCCCCCCCCCCCCCACTGACGCCTCCTCGGTTCACGTCCTGTTGGTTTTGTCAGGCGCTCATACCTTTGCTGCATATACTGAACAACCGGATTGTTCACTATTCCAATTATTCTATTGTGCTTTGTTTTGTCTATCACTTTCAACGTTGCTTGATTCTGAATGACAAATCATCAACTGGCCTTTTTCCTCTTTACTCATAATTATTTCCTGGTTTCTGCTTTTTTTTTAATTACCGGAAGATGTATGTATATTTCTGTATATCTTTGTGTCTCTTTTTCGCATTGCCGTAGGTCAGATCTGGTTATTCTCACACCTGAGGTCAATTTAGAGTGACCAATTGACCGTTAAAGGTTGTGGTTTCGGACTGTAGAAAGAAACCCTTGTGGGTTGATGGGAGAAAACGCAAACTCCATTCGGAAAGATCTGGAGTAAGGATTTGAAGACCTTCTTGCTGAAAGGCTATAATACTAACACAACTGCTCTAATTAAGATTTCATGTATCTGAAATGGTTGATCTGTTCTCAGTTAAATAGTTTGAACTCATTACGAAGAAAATCTGTCTGAAGTCTTTGAAAAAACTGAAACGGCTCTCTAATTTTGTGTTGAACATATTTGGCTGTGCAGCCATGTTTTCTTTCAACTGTGCAACTTGGGCAATCAGTAATAGAAAGCTTATGTAGGGTGCAGCTTCTACTTTTGTTTTTTTAAGCACTGGTGTCCTTCCCTTATACTGGCCCCTGGGCAAAGAGCCATAATGGCCTTTTCAAAATTGTGCACTTATGTTTGGGATCATTTATTTTGAACAAAGTTGTATTTGAACAATTCACTTTCTGCAAATTTATCTTATATTTCATTTTATATTTATTAAATTGAAAACAAAATGGGTCGTCCTCTCTAAAAGATCATGACCGCTTATCCATTTTTACATGCCAGTGGAGATTTATTCCATAACTGGCTGTGACAATTTAAACTTTTAAGCAATCTTCTGGTTTTTTTACTACATGTTTATTGGTCATACAGGCATCTATTTAATAATGTTTTATTCAATGAGAGCCAGCTGTCTCATATAGCAAAAAAGGGTTGTAATAGAAAATTTAATGATTATATTAAAGAAATTTGAGCATTTTTATGACCATTCATTTTATCCACATAATTAAAAAGTCCACCCCCCCAAAAAAAAAATATTTATATGCAATACTTTATATAACTGCGTTAAAATAGTTTATTTATCGATAATCCTGGTTATCAGTTTCCCTTATTTTTAATTAACAAAGTAATCAACAGAGACAGCAGAACAGCCCTACGGTAAGAAAATATTGGAAATATATTAAAAAGGAAAACAATTAGGAACAAATCTTTCTAATACAAACACAATCATGTTCTGCTGCTTTTCAGAAATAATATGTTTATTCCCTGAAAACATGAATATGTGAATGAAAATGTTTGCAAATGAATCACTTTAGGGTTAATGCCCACCCTTTTTATTTACCTTGCATCAAATAAATAATAAGATAGAAAATTAGTCATTATGAAACTATCAGACATACCTAAGATGTAATTAGTCCTGTTTCCTGAGCTAAAGAAGGATGGTGCCTTAACTTGTTAAGAAGCTTCAGTTTCCTTTGTTTTTCTGAGTCCCAGTTTTTAAACATGCTCTAAAAGACAGCATCTATCACAATTGTACATATACATTGGTCAGTATGCTGCAAAACTTGTGGTAAATAATTGTTATAAATTATGCCCTTTAGGATAGTGCCAGATGTTATCCAGATACTGTATATTGTAGAATCTTAAATTATATTATGGATTTGACATGGAGGCTAAAATAGGTCTAATGATCTTGCTTTAATTTTCGGCAGAGCTTCTTCCGCAGCGTTTTAGATCAGCTATAGCCTTTTAACAGCATTTGTAAACTTCCTACTTCTAAAGAGTTACAGTAGTCCTGCTTTGAAATAACAAATGTGTGAAGTACTTTACTTTATTAAAGGGGGCCAATTAAATGCAAAATGTTCTTCATCCATATTTCTGTTGATAGGATTAAATTGGATTTATGAATATTTATAGTTGAGTATCATCAGCATAACAGTGGAAATGTATACCACCTTGTTTGATTATTCAACTTTAGGGAGGCATAAATATTGTAAAGTGAATAGGGCTGAGCATTAAACTCTGTGGTGCTCCAGAGGTAACCCTGGATTGCCAAGAAAATTTGTAATTAACAATTTAAAAACTGAAATCTATCAGACAGTGACCATTTAAACCCGTCTAATGTTGTTCCATTGATCCCAGGAGTGAGTTCAAGCCTTTATTTGATAATATTGTGATCGACTGTATTTTAAGCGGCAATGAGATTTAAAAAAACTACAACAGTTCTCACTTTAATAAAAAAAAAAAAAGTTAATTTGATATTATTTATTTCATTTCAGCCTTTGATTAATAAAAGTTTTTAGACATTATGAGGTGTTGTTATTAAAATAAATAAATTGACTATGTTGTAACGAATATGTTTTTAAGTACTCCCCTTATAAGAGATGTAACCATAACTCTAAATTAATTAAGAAAAATAAAATTAGTCAGCAAGCGCACCTCCTGTTTAATGAGAAAAGCGGTGTGTATCATTCTTAAGAAGTTTCCTTTGCTTTCCTGAGTCATCCATTGTTGGTTCTGCCTCGTGATGTCAATCTTTATCCAGCCACTCTCTTAAAAGACAGAACATCTGTCAAAAATGTACT
>JAVLVB010000935.1:350565-377103 GCA_032876305.1 Orestias chungarensis
CCATTGTTGGTTCTGCCTCGTGATGTCAATCTTTATCCAGCCACTCTCTTAAAAGACAGAACATCTGTCAAAAATGTACTTACATTAAATCCCAGAAAAGCTGTGTCAGATTAATTTCATAGTCTATTTTTTACACATTACTGTCAGATGTTATCCGTTGTTTTTCTAAATGTATTTGTATATGCATGTCACATTGTTTTCCCAAGAAATCCTTTAGAAGATAATAATTTGTTGACATACTAAGTTTTCCCTTTAAATAAAAACCAAAAAATAGGCAGATCTACATCCAGTGATTTTTTTATTTATTTTCAAAACAAAACATTTGAATTCAATTTAGCTTAATTACATAATTATTAAATTCACAACACATCATCTCAATTCACTTCACAAGGAAAATAATTTCAATCCAGTCATAACACACAGTTTAGTATTCAGCTTAGTTCAAAGGGATTTCTACAGCGGTTGTCTGCTGTAACCGACAAAACACCAATAGAAGCAGAGCAACTGATTTAGATGCATCTTCTCTGGTGAACTAAAGTAAAAAGTTAATAGTATGACAAGGAGAACGATGAGTTTCTGGCAGCACCATCTCAGCAGATCTCCTTTAAGGATACTCATGAGAAAGGTAGAAATGATTAAGCTGGGAGCACCACGCAACTTTCAATAAAAAATTGTCATATAAGTGCTTTCTCTCAGTTTCTTTTCATAAATACCTGCCTGATGATGTTTAGTATTACATAACAACAGATGAGGGGTAAAGCTTGCACATTTACATTCTGAGATAACAAGCCATGCATTCAAAAACAGGTCCAACACAAACAACATCTCTACAAAAAATAAAATAAAAAATTAACAAAATGAGTCATACATAAATTAGTATACTTCAACAAGTTTAGTATGTATATATATTCATGTTTAAACGCTAAGGTTGGCTTAGAAGAATTGGAGATAAGGCTAAATTAACTTTAAACTCAGTAAGATTAGTTTAAAACTAAATTAAGAATTACAATCATTGGTATGTAATCAAAACCAGTTCACAGCGAAAAGCAAATCAAGTTGTTTTTTAATAAATAATTTACTGAGTTTCAGTCAATCATTTGGACATTTATAGTTAATTGTTATTATTGTATTGTCTGAATGTAGCTATATTACAATATATATTACAATATGTAAAGACTCAGAAGATAGGAGACAAATTTCAATCTGGATGATGTGTCTAAATTAGTGGCTCAGAAAGAAGCGCTTTGGAAATCTCTTTTATCCTCAGATGTTCATCCGAATATTAAGTGCTTGTGAGGGCTGCAGCTCTGCTAAGACTGTAAAAAAATTGTAAAGACAGAAGGAGCTGTTGGTTACCTTCATACCATTAGCAGAGCATTTATCTTTACCATTTGCAGCTAATTATGACTTTTAAAAGTTTTGTTGATCTGTTTATGCAGATTAGTTAGAAGAGAGAAAAGGAAAAAGGAGACAAAATACAGTTCGCTCACATTGCTGGAGTACTCTTTACCTGCCATTAACTCTACAAGACAACCATATATTTGAGCATCAAACAGATTTGAAATTAGGTTGCCGAAAGTTTATATTTGATATTATTGTGTTGTATTGCATGGATAGGAACTTAATAATTAACAGTTCGGTCCGTGTCACTTTTACTGCTGTGAGTTTCTAAAACTCAAAGCAATATGACATCTATCAACTATCGTGTAGGTATCTGATAAACCGACCATTTAACCATAGATAGTCACCTTAACTATTTTTTTTAACTTGAAAACCAAATCCACTGCGCTGTATCAAAACTTCAACCCATCCCCGTTTTCTTACATAAACTAAAGGTTGGGTTTTGTTTTATCTCAGTTTTTTTGTACTTTATGTGATTTTTTAAATCTAAAGATAACCTTTTCTTAAAAAAAAAAAAAAATGGATACAATTTAGTATTTCCACATCTACAGAGGTGGATTTCAACAGTACTATCGACTATCCAGTGAGAGGATAAAAGCTTTAAAAAGCCAGGAGTTACGGTAAATGACCCTTTCACTGGGGTCACTCATTTACTGAAGTTTATATCACTCTAATATAAGCTGCAGGCGGTATCTTTCCTGTGGTGCAAAGGTTCTGCCTGCTCTTTAATCTGATGCCAAGGAAGCATTTAGCTTAAAAATGAAATAATGTAGGCGACTTGAGAGATTTGAGTGCCTTTATATCAAACAAATGAGAAACTTTTGGTTGTTGATTGATTGGTCGATGCTTATTTTAGATGTCTATTAGGAGTTAAAGTATGCATGTGTGATCACTAATGAAACCTGTAAAAGTCCAAAAGATTGTCAGAGGAGAAAAAAAAGGGTTGGTGATTTGTTCTCTCTGACCGCATATCTTTCGTTTCCAGTTCATGTAAATGGTGAAGGAATGCAAACTGTCTGGCCAAGTCACAAGCCCTTCCTTGATGATTATCCAAACCACGTAAGCCATATGCACGGGGAAGCAGTGCAATGCACGGTTTTGCTCTTTTCTGTTTATAACATTGTCATGAGGATTTGTTTTGAAATACACCCTCATCCCCAGACATGCTGGAGAGCTAACTCAACACTATTTGTAAATATTTCTACAGCTGTATGAACACTTTCTCACTTTTGCAGTGTTCAATAAATTGTACAGCAAAAACAAACCAAAAAAAAAGAAAAAAAAGAAACACTTACCAAATATTTTTGTTTCGTTTTTATTGCAAATAAACCAAACTTTACAGAAAAGTATGGGGGCTTATTTTGAGTCGGTAATTTGTGCATAAGGAAAAAAAGTACAAGCTTCATTGCCAGTTTTTTCTTCTTACTTTTTCATGTTAAGTAAAGATATCTTCCAGTAGAATTATTAACTTTTATTTCCTTTTATGTTTCTGCTATTTCAGCTCTTAATTCGTCCTTTCTCTTGGTGTTTTTCTACCCATTGAAGGTACACCTGTTTCTGCATTCTGCTAGCTGTGTTTTCTGCCTTCTCAAAACACCCAATCCCTTGCGGCAGACCCAGGTTTTGCTGGAGGTTTCTTCTTGTAAACAGGTGACCTTTTCCTCTCCACTGTCGCCACAGACATGCTTAGAATGAAAAATTGGCGTAAAGTCAACGACACAACACACGTTATCCTCTGCCGTCTCTGCATGTTGGCTCAAGAGGAGTGAATGCTGTAAGTCATTCTGATGGGTTCCTTTATATAAATTAATCTAAACTAATATTAATGAATTGGTGTGATGAATAGTCTATACTAATGATCAGTTAAAATGTATGTATTATTCAATAGAAGTTTATTTTCTTGATGACGTGCGGTGAAGTGCAGCTAAATAAATAAACTAAATTTTATTCAGTTAAGTCACGTTTGGTCTTGTATTTTCAATCAACATTGTGTTTTTATTAAACACACCTGCTTTGTATCCAATAATAAGTCTCCACAGCATTTAAGTATCACTTTTCAATAACTTGGGCTAAGGCTTTTGAATTTTATGTACTTTGCTACAGTACTGTACTTTACTATGTACTATTAGGGTTTAGTAAGTCTAACAGTATTTTGATCCTGCCTGCATTTGGTGTTCATTTAGGGTCCTACCCCTAATTAATCTTTGACGTCTATGGGCAGGAATGTCTCAGAAAACGTATTAAATACTAAGTTTTTAATGCATCCAGTTAAAGAGTTTAAATCTTAACGTTTGACCCCAGAGCCCCAGGGTCAGGCAATGGTAAGCCCTTGCTAAAGTTCAGGCGAGCTGACAAGCGTGCAGCTGTGATGTAGATGTGCGTGAGCAAGAACCAGCAACTACAGCCAAAAAAATGAATTATTCTCCTGGCTTAGGGGAATTATAATTAGATAATAAGATCCTCCCGAAAGATCAAAGGTTCTTATAAAACAACGACAAATAACTTTTACAGTGAAATTCTTGGGTTTACACAGTCTTACATATCTGGAAAAGGCTTCCGGTGTCTTCCATATAGATTTTCACTTTATTTCATGTGTTTTTGGTAAATTAACTATTTTTCGTTTGTTTTGTGAGTTTTTTTTTTACAGGAAATACTCCTCAAAAATAATTTTCATTTTATGCTTTCATGTTGCTCAATGACTTCCCGGAAGAAGACGCTTCGTATTTCATTGTAAATTTCCCAGGTAAAGGAGGGGCAATAAAATAAAAATAAAATAAACATCTTATCAGGAAACTACAGGGAGTTCCAACAACCTAAACTGATCTTTTTACCTATTGACCTTTGATTGCTTTTATTTTGTTTAGTTTTTCATGACTACATACCCACTCAAATTGCTATGTTCACATCAAAACTGAAAGTGAGAAAATGACATCATAGAACTGAGAGTGTTAGAAATTAAACTAGCAAACTAAACTAGGATTTAAGAAATGTCAGGGTCCACCTTACATAAAAGCAATAACAGCAATAAGCACTTTGCTACAATCAGCATTAAAGTTCTGGCCTGAAATTTTTTTAATGACTAATAGATAAAACTGGTCGGTAGCCAGAGAAGATTATCCATTAATCTTTGACTGCATGGGGAAATAGTGTAGCCTGATATGAGGAAATTGTTTGACACTCTAATCAACCTCATAAAATGTTTCTTACTTTTTTACCCCGCAAATAATCAAATCCAACAGGTGATCTTGTTCTATATGCGTATTTAAAACAAAACAACAACAAACAAAAAACACACACAATGTTTTAGAATTTTTTAGCTCTCTGGGAAGATTTTCAAATGAACGCTCACAGTCTGAGTGCGTTGATCAGGCCTGGCACTGGAGAGCCGCCATTTGTTTGAAGGGATTCTCCTGTTTCACATCTGCTTTTTGTTAGGGTCCAAATTGAGGCCACTGCAACTCATTCACAGTGGGGGGATGGCAAGATAAAATCCTGTCAAGTATAACAGAGACGATCAGCACTGTCTGCTAAAAGTCACAAACAGTAGAGGATGTAAACTGTCAAAGAAATAGAACTCCTGGCTTCCAGGGCTCCTAGTTCAAGGAGTTTTAATAGTAGACATGATTCGTTTCTATCTCTAATACACATGATTCAGAAGAGTGTTTTACCTTAAAACACACAGTTAGGACATTAAAAGCCATCTATAGTTTATTCATATTTTTCTATTGCAGTTTTGGAAAGCTAGAAAATGTTTTCTACAATTTTTTATGTACAAAAAAATGGAGGTTGTTAAAGACAAGTTGCGTAAAGATCAGAGCCCCAGATTGATATTGTTAGCAAGCATTTAAAAAACTTGAACCTTGTTGGAGTTTAGCTTGCCCACTATCGGTAGAAATCACAGTGTTTCCAGTGAGTTACTTCGTTGGTGAGTTTTGTGAGGTTTGTAAGTCTGACCACTGCTGCATTGTGCAAATTTCCATGACACACCGTAAAAGTTACTCATGTCATCGGACAGAGTTAAAATATTATACAAAAAAGAATTAATGCATTCATTGAGAAATCAAAAACAGATACAAAATGTGGACAAAATAACATATTAAATCCATCTGTTATGAATGTGCAAGAATGATCGACACGTTGTTGAGCTACAAAGACAAACTACCAACTAACAAAACTGCAAAGATATAAATGTAGTTATAAATGTGCTCCTTGTTTACACAGTTATCCCACTATTCATTCTTAAACACACTGCAAGCAGACTAAACCAACAATTAAATTAAAATAAAGAAATATTGTAAAAACCCAATGTTTAGAAGCATCACTGCGTAAGAAGAAATAGTAGTTAGTTATTCTTCTTAAGGTTTGTACAAAGTATATTGTTTTACCCTAAAACCTTTCCACAATTACCTCAAGTGATTTTGATTAAAAATCAACATAAATAAGTTGAGAGTTCTCAGAAAATATTAACACACATATCAAACCTGATTATATCAATGCTCGCACCCTGAACTCTTTACAAAGGAAAAAGCGCATTTATAGATAGACAGAGGAAAGGTTTAAAAAAATGCATGAGAAAAGAATAAATAGGGTGAACAGTTCATTTTAAATGATAACTATTGCAAAACTGATACATTTATTTAGACATTTTTATACTTTTATAGGTTGTTATTTGAACTGTTCAGATCCTCCATTTACAACAACACCCCGCCCTACCTTCACATCACATGAAACCAGATCAGGATACTTTCTTTAAGTAGGACAGTTTCAACACCAACAGACACAGAGATAAAGTATATTTTCCTCTGTTTGTCGTCTTTACAGTTCATCTAAGGGCCAGTTCGCCGTGAACCACTCCCAGATGTGGCTGAGAGGTTCTGCAATGAGATATTGCAACACATGACACAAAAATGACGTCAGAACAGACCTCCGTACGAGTATTTATTCCAATTTTTTCACCACTTGTGAGAATAACCACGTTTACCCAAACATAGCCCGCCTTGGTTAATTTTTAGTGAACACTATTAATGACCGCGGTTGCATGGAAAGGAGGTTTTGGATATGTAAACAGAAAGCAATAAACTGACTGCTATATTAGTAATAAAGTTTTCAATTGAGATTACGATTATCTTATCAGACTTTTAAATGTACCTTTACCTGATTAAACAATCTCAATGGTTTTTAAGTAATTTGTTATTGGCTAAATGTAAGGTGTGACACTGCAAGAGCTATGACAAAAACGAATGCAGATAAAGCTTTGGTCACTAGTGTGGACTATTTAATGTATAATGTGCCTGCACTTATTTAAAGGTGAATCCATGCTCACTCTAAGCGGCCATTCAACTTTACAGTGAGCGTACAATTTTAAATGGCTTGCAAAACTTTTCTCTGTGGTGTTCATTTGTGTTTAAAGTAGAAATCAATTGCCTTCTAAAGTCATCTAATCTGCAACTAGGGTTACCTGTAATGTACTCTCAGAATACATACTTTTGTTCTGCTTGTTCACTAACTAACTGTCCTCTAACGAACAGTTGGATCAATACTAGAATTTAATTAGACACCGGTTGAGTCCATTTAGTAAACACACAAGGTCCCAACATAATTGGTTACTACAGACTTAATTTAGATATGAGTAGGTATATATAAATATTTGTTTTATTTTAGTTTCCATTGCACAACTATATGCACTTCTTTGGATCAGCATGTGAAATCCTATAAAACACAGGAATACATCTATGTATATTAAATAAAAAATCCTTCATGCCATTCCTCTGGGCTGAACTTTATCCCCCTTTACACTTTAACAGCTTTTTCCCAAGATGTTTTATGACCAGCGCACGTACATCCGGATGCGTAGAGGCAGCTGATACTGGATGGCGTGGTTTCCAGTAAGCTGGTACACAGACGGGTAACTGTAAGTTATTTTATGTTCAGGGTGTCACCAAATTAAAGTCACTGTTTGGAGGTTGTTAAGGAAGGATTTAAGCCAGACAGTTTTTTTTTCTTTTCTAAAAAACAGGTGAGTAAGTGAATTGTGTCAGACTGTGGAGGCTGAGGAGATGTTTTGTTTAGTACTATGGTCACTTTAGCTGGGCGGTGTTCTGATTTGCGTGGGATCAGATGTGAGTGGGGGAGAGGGGCATGCTGTAACGTTGTGTCGGATCCAGCGAGAAGAGAAACAAAAAGCATATTACATCATGACTGCTTGGGCACTCCACCCTAGCCTCTGTTTCCCCATCTTCATGTTTCTGATTCCTCTAGATTCCCCCACCCACTCCTTTGCTTGGCTTTGCGGTGCTGCTGTGTGTATGTTTTTGGTTTAGTGTTACTGACACTGTCATTGTAACCCCACCGTGTGTGCGCTGCCCTTCATGCTTCCAAACAATGCCTCTCTAGATGGAGTACTTTCATCTGTGTTTGCATGTTCTACACAAACTCTGTCTGCCTCTTGCCACAACTGCATAATGTTTCTGCCGTTTTCCTTTGTGTCCATTTATATCAGTTCTAACCTAAGCCACAAGAAAAATACATAAAACACACATAATCTTCCAGACATTTTCTGTGTTTCAGCCGAGCTGCTTTAAACCAGTTAGCTTTTCTCTCCAGTGTGTTTGTAGAAACATCTTAAACAGAAACTGCAGGCACACCCTAAGTTACAGATGTGGATGAATTTATTGGCAATCCTTGTAGATATGTCTAGAAGCTTAACATCAAACCTAAAAATGAGAAAAATCCAATATTTATTAGTCTACTCTTGCTTGTCTCACACATTAAAAAACAAATTTTACAAAAAATATTCTAAACATACACACATCTGACGGAATTACTGGTAACCATTAGAATAAATTTAAATAAATAAAATAATTGCCCTTTTTACTTCAAATGTAACCATTTTTAGTTGCACAAGAAAAATATCTGCCTATATTATTAGCCTCCATTGGGGTGTCTGTGGCACAGTGAATGTTTTAAAGCAATTTGAGTAGTCAGCTTGATCAGAAAAGTACTATATAAGGGAAATCAATTAACCATTTATAAACCAGGAAATGCTATCTACAATATCAACAATTTCATGCTAAAAAAGAGCCTTTTCTGCCCTACCATCACAAACATAAACATGTGGAGTTTATTAAGACGGACAGGGAATTTGACTGAAAACAAGACATGTGACCAGATTAGCTCAAGATTGAGATTTTCTGTATTCCCAGGTGGGTCCAGCATTAAACAAAAGATTAACATGCTGGTGGGTTTGTGATGCAGTGAAAAAATAAACAGCCATTGTAATAATAATCATACCACCAATGGTTTAAAGTGATTATTTCACTTATTTATTGTTTATTTTTGTTTTCACCAGTAACAAGAATTGATTTTTTTATTACAATAAGGTGAGGCCATTCTACTATAGTGATCAATATATTTTAAGGCTTTCCATTATTTTTAACTAGGGGTACGAACAATTGTGTCAACATCAGGAAATATGCTTGCATGTTTTACATATAAATTTTCCATCTTCATAAATTGTTTGTCGCATATATGCACAAAATAAAGTCAGTAATTGTAAGTTCAAAGTAAAAACCTGTAACTACAGCTGAGATTAAAAGAGTAAAACGGGTTTTTATCTGTGCTTCCTGCTCTTTTAGCCTGGATGTTTGCTTTTATGAGAAGAGAAACAGATATATGATCCTCAAACTAAAACTGTTGACAACATTATTGATACAATAAAATCTGTCTCTCTGACAACTGGATGAACCTAATTAAAATATGTGGTAAATGACACCATGTATGTTTTTTTTGTTTGTTTGAATCATACACTATATCCATGAAACTGAACAATGGCTGTTACTCAAAAAGGTACCCTTACTTTTTATTTCATTATAGCCCAAAAAGTAGAATAAAAGAGAGAGAGTTCATTAGTTCCCTGTCACAGTGTGACTATTATGGGTTTTCTGATTTTTGCCCTAATTGCTCAAATCCTTACAGTAGAGCTTACGTAAGTTTGATTTCCTATTTAGTGTCACGTTCTGGCTACCCTTGCTTAAGTGTCAGCAGAAGGAGGTTTGACTTTGGTGCTTCCTTATTCCAATCAGAGCATATCATCGATAAACCTTAAAATTGAATCACATCAGAAGGAAACATGAAGTGATGTTCTCTCATAGCTCTCACTTTGAGCATATTGCGTCCTCTTCTGGTCAAATATTGTAAGTACATTTTGTAAGTACCGTTTTCTGTACATTTTTATCAGTTTTTTTCTCTTATTTATGCTTTCTGCCCTAGAGTATATATAAAAAATGAAAAAAAGAAAAGTTATATTTTATTAAAGGTATATATCTGTAAAAATGTTTGAGGATATATTGTAAGGGTGCAATACAATTTACTTTGATTTCTACTGTATCATAACGAAATGTCCTATATAACAAGAATAATAATAGAACTTTTCACTATCATAATTCAAATAATTGCATTAAATCAATATTGTATGGAGTAATTTTACACTAAATACCATATATTGCAAACATTTATTTCTGCTCATTTTAATTTTGATGATTTACAGCTAAAGGAGACCTCAAATCTTATTTCTGTTTCATATTTAACATGATTCATTTTTTTCATACAGTAACATTGTGCTATGGTTGATACAATTTTGGGAATGACTGCTGGATTGACTGATTTCCAGATGAGCGTTTCTGACACTTTACTTAACGATCAGTCACTAAAGGTTATCGCAAAAAGTAGCTCATACAGTACCTTCATAAAGGGTTGGGTGACAGGAAAGTGTTGTAGAAAAAAGTAAAAAGAAAAGTGTTTAGGAATATTTACAAACTGAAGCTAAAGTCAAGTTTCTCAAAAGCCCAATCATGGTGTATCCAGGACATGAGCTAAAAATGTTTTTGCTTTTAAACCAATCATGAATCAGAGACACCAGAAAGGAGCAAAAGGATTGAACTATTGCTAAAATATCCAAAGTCTCTCTTTTTTTGGCATTTTGATCATAAATCAACATTTCTGATTCTTCAAGAAGAGTCGATAGAAACAGAAACCAAATTGCCAAAATTTCAGTCAATTTTACGGTGGCATGTTGCATCGTAATGGATGACTTGTGTTTTACAATCCAAGTGCAGCAGTCAAAAAGGAACATATTAGAACCATTTTAGTACCAGTATTTCAAAAATATCACTTTTCACATAACTGAATTAATAAAATTGACTGAAATATTTTAATTTACTTGATTGTACAATAGACAACATTTTTAACACTCCCTCTGATTATTATAAGCTTATTTGTGCATGTGTTTGTACAAAAGAATACTTGAGTCCGTCTGTATTTATTAAGAATTATTTATTATTCAGATGTCAGTAGGAGATTTGCTCTCTTGTGCAATAACTTGAGAGTTCAACTTCTTCCCAATCAATCCAGCCCAGTTTTTGGAAAAAATAAAAACATCTTAAAATGGAAATATACCACTTCATTGCTAATGTTCGGTTAAGCTCGTTTTCTAGTATTGCAATAGTTTGTTAATGTGCCATAAATCCAAAATATCAAAACTGCTTTAAAATAAAATGAAAAAGACTTAAAGCAGGACAATATGAAAATTAAGGAATTAAAATAATATAAAAACTATTCAAAACATTCATATTTTAGAGTACAATAAAACACTTTGAAATAATAAAAAAAACAAAGACCCCACTCTTATGCCAAAAGGAAGCACACTGCGAGTTTAAGCACATTATCAGTCATACACCATGCCGTATTCTGCATGCCGACAGAGAAAAGCACTACACATAAGTAAATCAATGAGCTTATTTTAAATTACAACAAAATATATATAAACACAGGCATCCGAGTGTTTTAAACTGAGAAGCGGTTTCAGTTGTATCGGCTGCAATGTTAAAGTGACTTAACTTGAGTAAAGATCACACAAGACATTTAACTTTTAATCTGTAGAGGTGGTCTTTCCTCTCAGCCTCTCAGGGAATTTGCAGGGAAGTAAAGGAGGCAGGAGAAATCAGGAAGGTAAATTAGCCACCATGTGGGGGTGGAGGTGGACATCTGGTCTGGCCTCAAAAGCCTGAAGGTGTTAAAACATTCATGTCCCGAGGTTTCAGTTTGTGTGGTCGCGGAGAAACCCGTTTAGGCTCAGCGTCCGAGATTTCGATCTTGGGGGGCAAGAAGTTGGCTGGCTCCTCCACTTTTAGGTGGATCTGCGTGTTGGTGCCATCCATCGTAGAGGACTTCTGCAGGCCGAAGTAGGACTGCAGTGAGAAGCCTAAAAAAAAACACAGATCATCATTATTAAACTTAATATTTCAGTTTACGAGATATAGATTTGTTGTTGGTGGAAACCAGTGATTTACCGCTTTGATTTTTTATGTATTACATCTTACCTAGTGTCCGTTTTAAACTGTTACCTAATCGATAACATTTTTTTCTACTCGTTCCCCTTTTGGGCCCTCCTACAAACATTTAATGCACATATATAGTGACATATTTAATTTAAAAGATTTCGAACAATTAGTGATATTTCATAAATTGATGTGATGAATTAAATAAGTGGTGCCCCATCAAAAACTTTTACGGTTTCTCCAAAAAGGACATTAAAGTAACAAAAACAAAAAAGGGTAGTCTCAGAATTATTCTTCAATGCATTAAATCCTAGTGAACCGCTGGTTATCAAAGTAGAAACAAAATATGTTCATGGTTGATAAAACTGATGCAAAATCCAGTTAAAGCGTCACATTTTCTTACCTCAATAAGGCGTGTAGAAAAACACCAATTGGAAAAATACCGGCATCAGCTTTAATATTATATACAGGTTATTGTTTTGGGTACCGAAACCAAACATGTAAACAACACCCTAAACCCAGTTTGGGTTTTAGCATAACACATTTAATACGTTTGAAGAGTTATTACGAAACAAAAATCTAGCTTTACAAATGCAGGTGGTGGCTTTAATATAACTGCATCATAATATCCTTAGAGCTAGCGTGAGTGTTTGCTAAATCAAATTAATTAAACATAGCCACAACAATCAATGTTGTAATCCAGGCTGTATTACAGTAGATCCAAATCTCTCACCTGTGCTGGTTTCGGACCCTGGATCCGTGGGGGACTTGTGGACCACGGACCGGGTTCCAAAGAAGTTCCACTTATCTAAGCCTCCTCCTCCTCCCTCGTTTCCTCCCATGTCTGTGCTAGTGTCGGGACTTGAAAGCTCAGGTGCAGCAAGACAAGGGGCCGTGCTCAGCTGGTACCAGTTCCTGAACCCCAGACAAAACAGAGGAGAGAGGTGAAGAAAACCGCTCGCGTCGTCTTGTGTAATTGAAAAAAAAGCCATGCGTTTTCCTGGTAAATCTCACCTGCGACTGACAGCTGGTGATGAGAGGGGGGTAACACTGGGGGTAACAGAGGGGGTGACACTCGGGGTCGATTGTGTAGATGTTGAAAGCCTATCCTCTTTAAATTCCCCGCTTGGCATTTTCAACTTCTGCTCGAGTAAAAAAAAAAAAAAATAATACTAATTTTTTGTTTTTGTGCATGCCTTATAAAAACAGAAACAAAAGGGAGACTTCTGTCACAGGATATTTTATTTATTTATTTTTTTTACCAATTATATGTCAGTTTGTAACAGACAGCCCATTATTTTATGTAATTTTCTAGAATATACCCCAGATTCACTTTATGGAAATGTGAATAAGACTTAAGTGAAAATATTTACCAGAAGCTACATCTGTTAAGTAAGAGATTATTATCTGTGAACTGACCAAAACTGGGGTAATAAGCCAAAATAACAGGGTTACGGTAATATGCAATTATAATAACATACAATTAAATAATGTAAAAATAATACATCTAGGAATGGTTATGACTATTGGTCTAAATAATTTGATACATCCATTACCTGTTCAGTGAAATTAACTGATTTAAAATGACTAAGTATAAAAATATGCAATGCTTTATTTGGTATAGAAAAGAAGAAGAAAAGGACAAAACACTAAAAATAGGTGAAACACTGTGTGGTCTTAAAAAGAAACCGTAAAAAAACAAATAAACCTGGATTTAACAAAGCAAACAGGTCCGGACCTTGTCTTTCGTCAAGCACCTATTTACTGTATTTAGCCCAAATGATCCAATAAGTGGCTTCTCCATGCCTGAAAACAAATACCTTGATAAGATGTTAATCCATTTATGAAGCGTCAAATCATTGGCATGCATCAAGATAAGAAAATATCTACAGCATTTACAAAAACTACTAAAACTGGGTTAAGGACTGCCCGACACAAGATTAAAAACTAGAAGTGTGGAACCATTATTTTTGAGGAATAATGTAGCAGAAAAACAAAATCAAGAATAACCCCTAATCATTTGAAGTAAAAAAAACAATAAAGTCATGTCTATGTTTCATACAGATAGAGAATTTCCACTTGACAAATTTCTTTTGGCCAGGCAGTTTTATAAATGCTTACCGAAATATTTAAGGTTTCAATAAGTAATGTTTTCATTTTACTACAGGCCTGAAACTGAAAACGAATACAAACAGTACTCAAGTACCTGTAACTAAACTTAGTCACGACAGTAGACCTTTGAGCTTTATGTGTTTAACTGTTGTGACACAAGTGAAGTTGGTACACGTAAACAGCAGCTCTTAACAAAATGAGGCACTATTGATCCTGCAATTTACAACAGAAACACTCCAACCCAAACGTCGTTATTTTTAACATTATATTTTAGTAAACATGCCGTTTCGGTATCGACAAAACCATAACCAGTATCTTAATCTGACTTTAAGGCTTTTCTCAAACATTTGGCCCAGTTAGTCTGCAGCTTGGTAGCTAAGGCTAGGCGCATTTAGTCTGTCCACATTAGCAGTGGACAGACTGTTAGCTATTGTTGCAAAAGCGACCATTACCACAGCAACCCATCAGCCTGTCTTCATACAAACTGACTTTTATAACCAGTTGCTCACAAAATTCGTCGGTTTTATCGTATGGCTACATTTAGCTTGGCTCACCCCGGTTTGCTGAGCTAATGTCCTTGTTTTTGGCGACAATGTAGAATCCCAGCAGAGGAATAAAACGAAACCTGCACCGACCTTTTTATGATAAGTTTTCTTTGACGCCTGAGTTCGATAGCACTCTTCATTTTGTCCATGATTGCGTATTTCGGTGTGGGATTGGATTGCAAAGAAAAACACGACGCCCGTCAACCGACCGTTTGTATTATTCACTGAAGTCGGCCTTGTTTTTTGGGAGGAGCTGATAGGTCTGCGTCGGGTGGACCAATCGGCTGATTTGTCCATTGGGCGTGGACCAATCGGCTGATTGGTCCACGCCCTTCACAAGCGGCTAGCAGGCCTAGCCGCTTGTGAAGGGCGTTACCTAGCAACAGCGCTGACAAAGCACAAAAACCGTTGCGTCATTTGTTTATCAAGATGTTTCTTTAACAACAATATCTTCCTTGAGGATTTGTTATGTATAATTTAAAATAAAATTATGTATTTGAAAAGGCTGAGCACAATTGCAGACGCTTAACAGGCAGAATTTATCTATCTTGTGTGTTTTTAAGAGCCAATTTCAATATTAGGAGACCAAGAGAATCTACAACAGTCATTTGACAGGTGGTGAGAGGAAGTATGGAGTAGTTAAAGTTAGACTTGTAAACAGAGCAATTATGTGAAGAAAAATCTATTTCACACAATAGTAGTTGCTTTGTTAACCAGTATAAGTCTAATATTTTTAAAATTCAGTATCCTCCAAAAAAAGATCAAAGCTTAGTAAAACATACATATTGGATCTCCCATTTTTTAAATTGTTGCTGCATTATCAAGACTTCTTTTTTTTTCCTGCAGCAGGAATAAGATTTGTAATGTATTGTGAGTTTTGTAACGATTTATACTAATCATGCAACATTTGTTCACCTATAAAAGGTCCATCATGCACAGCAGTTACCCAAAGTATTCACACCCAGTAAACTTTTTTTTTTAAAACAATGTTTTGAAACACAACCAAAATCCAAGTGTAAGACATTTTGTATATTTGTTTAAGACAAAATCATTTCAAATCACTGTAGAGCTGCAAATGATATCATTTGATTAGATGATTGTTTAACAGTGGGGGTCGGCCCAGATAAAGGTATACCACACTTTGCATATTTGTATTTCTGAGGAAACTGAATTATTCGTCCTTCAGTTCAGGGTTGCTGATCTCCAATCCACAAAAGCAATTATACCCTGCATCTTATGGATGCATCGCTGCTCCAACACACCTGAATCATTATGTAATTTAACTCAGCAGAGGCCTGCTAGCGAGACCTTTATCTGATTCAGAAATGTTAGACAAGGAATACATATAGATAGTTGCAGGGTACTATTCCTCATTGACTGGACTTGCTCTTATTTCTATTGGTCTATCTTAATAATAATAAAATTTTGTTGCCACTTAATAAAAAATATGGAAAAGTTTAGGGGATACACATGATTTCGCACAATCTCTGATTTAGGCCTAAACATGCAAAAATAAGGAAATGTAATTAACATTGGTTTTGACAATCTTGCCTAACAACTACTTATAAAAGACTATTGCATGGAGCTATTTGTTCCTGTTCAGATTGGGGTAGTGTTTAGGGTAAAATACCCCTAGCCCACATTTGTTTACACTTACTGTCAGTTTGCTTTCAGCCAGTCGGTGGAAGTGGTTCTCCTCGGTAGTGAGGCCCTTGTGGGGGGAATAAACAGCCCCACTCAGTCCTGCCTGGTCCCCAAACCTCTGCAGGTTTTCCTGGGACTGTCCTTAGTTTAAATGGAAAGACAAAGAAAGATTTAAAAAAATATTAGATATTTTTTGCTGCGGCGTCTCAGATACTCTTGATTCTACTTAGAAATTGACAGAAGAGTATGTATTTGGATATTCTTTGTAGCTAAACAAATACTTTTGAGATTTTTAAAAGTTGACTTACTTGCCATAAGGGAACTCATCAGTGTGGTGGCTTTGGCTTTAACAACAGGCACTGGGGACTTGGGTGTAACTGGGGTTTCCTGGGTTGTTTTTTTCCCACAATTCTCACTTAGCTGGTAACAGAGAATTATATTTTGACAAAGAAAATTAAAAACAAATTTCATCTGGACTACAGAAGAGTGTTAAAGTACACAGAAAACCAACTTAACATAAGCTCAAACAAATAACATGATGTACCCAGCAACACCTATAAGGGTTTAAAATGTATAAACAAACAAGTAATACCTCGGCTGTGTTTCTGAACCTGTGCCGAGGGATGACGGGGTCTTTCCACAAGATGTTTGCTGTCATGTCTGCAGGAGGATGCTGCATGGGTGTATCCATGTGCGCATCATAGCTGATATTGTGGCGAGCAATTCCAGTGGGAGATGCTAAGGCAGCACAGAGGCCAGACATGCCAGATTCAAGTGCTAAGAAATGGCAGTAAACAAAACAAGGCTCAGTATGAATAGATGCATATTCCAATTTTAAATTTCATTTATTGTTTCTTAATACCTGGAATGTCTCCTTGTCCCGTGGGCATTTTGAACAGGGGTGTTTACCAAACAAGACTGAAGACTGGCTCTGCGTTCGATGTGGGAAATCTGTAACACACAATATCAAACAGTTTTGAAGTGTCATTATATCAGTTCACTAAATTATTATTAGTGCAGAAACCAGTGGGTTTTTTTTAAATAAGTGAAATGGCTGGGGCGCACAGCTGTGGTTGCACTAGTCTCAGGGAGTGTCGTAAGTGTTCAAGATTAAATACGTCATTTGTGTTTTAAAAACATTTTCCTGTTGTTTGTGTGTATCTCCGATCAATGGAGAACAGCCACCCACAGGCCTGTTCATGGTGTGATTGCTGTGTACAACAGCATGTATGGTAAAAAAAGTAATTTTCAGATTATTTTAAAGGTTGTTTATAAAATAAACAACCTTTAAACACTACATAACTTTCCCAATCTTCAACATTTTTAAAAGACTTATTGTTCATGCAATCATACTGTTATGTTTCATGACTAAGTCTTGCAACATTAAACATCCTTAAATTCTGCTGAACAAGAAACAACAAGATTTTCAAGACCAGCAAAATCCAGTTAAGCCCTAAACCCCTAATGGAAAATCTAACTATTGAAAACCTTGAAGTGGAATCAAACATGATTCAACATGCTTGAATGAACACAAAGCAACACTTTTGTTGTTGCAGCTGCTTTAAAAAGAACCGCAGAGTCTGGTTACTGTACAGCAGCATGAGTCTAAGACACAGTGGCTCTCCAGTCCTCTGTAAGGCACGAAATATATTCAGAAGACTGTTTTCTATTCTTTAAGTAAAAAAAAAAAAACATGTTAATTATGAGGGAAACTTTAGTTTGTCAATTGAATTTGCCATATGTAACCACACACTATTTTTTCCACTCATAGTTGTAATGCTTAAATAATGGACACATCTGTTAAATATCACAGTAAATTAAATTACTTATTCAATGAGCAGAAAAGGGGTAAAAATGCAAGTAAAAATCTATTATTAATGTGAACTCTGAATAAAATATCTGTCTGATATAAATAGTGCTCTGTTTAATGGTAAGCTGAGTACAAGTCCCTTGAATTAGGAATAAAATCCATTTCTCTCTCAGATAGGACAGATGATCCCATATCCTCTGCAGATAGGTTACATCTGATTTGTTATCAGTGGCAGCCCGTTTTATTATTCTGCTGCTGCCCAGACAGCTGATCATGTCATTACTGAAGGAAGCCACTTACAATGACTTGCAAAAACACCATAAAAAACACATCTAAATTACTGCAAACGTGTGAAGTTAAATTAACAGCGTCTGAGGCTGCAAGTGTTGAAATGACAAATATTTTTAAAATCTTCATTGAAAATATTATCCACATATTTAACACTATTTTTTTTTACAGGTTTTATGTTTTCTTTTTTTGTTTAAAGGTTTACATGACACACATACGACGATGCATGTTATAACATTCACCCTGCTGTCTGTTAAAATATTTAATCAGAGCTGCTGATTTCTGAGCAGATGTCGCGACGATCCAGCCGCAGCAGATGACCGGAATGAACGCTGGGTGTTTGTTCACCGTTTAGTTCGTCCATGACTTTTGGTCGAACAGCAAACAGAGACTGAACACACAGCAGTGAACGGAGCCTACCTGTCTCTCTCGCTCTGTTTCTCCCTCTCTGTCTTTCCGTCTGAAACTCGAAGCCCAGGAGTGTAGGGGAGCATGAGGCGACACTGCTTTAGTTTGCAGTTCTTATTGCTTTATGTATTCTGTAACGATGCCAAGAGGACTCGCGTCATTAACCCGAGATAAATAAGTAGGCCATCCTGCTGTCAGAGTTTAGCTTGCAGAAATAAGCAGTGAATAAAGTAGAGCTTGTGAGTTTAAGAAACTATTCCTTCCAGTTGAACCTTATCACTTTTTTTTCTCCATGCATGTCTTACTTATTTTATTGGCTTTTTATTAGACACAAACCAAAACATACCACCATAAATGTGGTACAAAAACAGAAAAGGAACATGGTATTCTTTTGTTTTCTTTGGAGTGAAAATCTGTAAAGAGTATAGTTAATGGAAAACATTTTAATTTGATAATACTAAATTAAATCCCTTGTTTCCTTTAATCATTGGTATTGTAGGTTAACTGAATCTCGGTACAATGTGATACATAGTGGAAAACTAAAACTGCTCATCCCCATGAAGACTTCATTTTTAAACAGAAACCTGGTGGTGGCACCATCATGTAGGGAGGCTTTTCTTCTGGGGGAGACGTCAGGCCAGACAGAGTTATTGAGCAAATGGATAGACTATGCAGCAAAACAACAATGTAAGTAAATTTATTATAGGTCATATATTAAAAAATAAAAAACATCACATCAGGGTGGAGAGGTTATTGAGAGCAGAATCACAAACCTTAACATTTAACCAAAGGTGTAAAATGAAATGTTTGAAACTAAAATGCATTTCTTAATGTACATTTCTTAATCTCGAGGATAAAAATTAAATTCAAGTATAAATATGTGGCAATACTGGAGATATTATCCTCACAATAAAATAAATAAAATCACAATCCAATAAAATTGAATTTAAGCAATTTTAATATTAAAAAAAATAAGTCAGATGCGGTTGACATATGTCATAAGAGACTTCCTGCTGTAGTCGCAAAAACAAAAGTGTAGTCAGCAGAGTTACCTTTTCAGATTATTATTGTTTTGGATAAAGTTTGAAATGTTGTACTATTTAATCCTGATGTGGATATTTAGAGAAATAATATGTTTGTGGGTGTGAAGGGTAAGAGCCAATAGGAGTGAAAACAGCAGAGCCACCCCTCTGAGAGCAGAGCAGGAGCCCTTTCGAAAGGCTGGTCATTGACCTCCTAAATGTCCACATGCAGCTCTGGTGTCAGCTGTTTATGGAGGACGCCCTGGGAAGCTACTGGGAAGCTAATATTAAATGAAAGACATTTTATGCATGCCTGAAACCACTTTAGAAATTGAGGGAGCAGACTGCAACTCTCTTGTATTTGCAGATTTAAACCACATGGTGGTGCTGTTGTTGCAGGACATAAACTCTTTCGTGTTTCAAACAGAATTCCAGGACCAACAACTTGATATTGTTTTTTTTTTTATTACAAAAAATAGCCATTAAGACAGTTAGAGAAAATACCAATAATAATAATAAAAGTTTCAGGTGAACAGAAAAACGACATTCAGCATTGATGTGCTACATGCTCACATATACATAAATAATAATACAAATAATAATTATATAGTTTAGGATGCTTAGGCTTTAGAAGACCTTTGTAAAAGGTGCCTTTGTGGTAAGAGGTGAGGCGAGGTTCTGGTTCAACGTGTAGAATCACATCTGAGCCGTGGAGCTTCAGTCTGTGGTGGGGTTGTTGGTAGCAGGTTTGGAAGCGGTGGTGGTCTTTGTCTTTCTACTGTACAGACGACAACAAAATAGTTAGGATTTTGTTGGACTTGTGGTGTTATCCACTCTGATACCTGAATAAGTGGATGAATAAATAACCTGAATAAATGGAAGAAGACACACAGACTCATTTAATACTCACAAGACTTTGGCAACCATCTTTTGCACAATCTGCAGGTCGGGGTTCAGACAGTAACGACCTTTTGCACTGGTCACACTGTTGAAATAAAAAATATAAAGATTAGCAAAAAAGCTTAACTAACAAACAGACATTTGACACCTGTTTAAGTTCACAGACAGACTTTATGATGTGTAAAGAGAGGGAGAGTTCAGTTTAGGATTTTTTTGTGATTCATTTTTTTTTCTACAAAGTAATTCACAACTCTAATTGAAAAGGAAAAACTTACACAATCTCTACTTTGTTACAGAAGATGGTCGCAGGGTAAATCTGAATGTCCTTTATGTCAGCTTTTGAAAAGACTTTGTTTCTGACGCGCTGACAAAGACAGCTCTGTCCTGGTTCATTCACTACAAAGAGAGACAAAAGAACACGATTATTTTAACTGCACTAACCTGAAATCCTTGGAAAAACATATGTTTTGTTGTTTATGAACTTTAAAAACTCAAATAAAAAAAAAAAAAGATGAAAAACTTACGTTGAGCTTTAGAGAAGCAGACTGCAACAGCCAAGAGCAGGAACACCTTCATGATGCCGGACATCTTTGGGCTCTTCTTTGGTTGAGGTTCAGCTGGTACTGAAAATTGCAGTGAAGATGACAAAGCAGCAGGCTTGTTGTCTGGAGAGGTGTGAGGGGTACAGCCTCTGGAATCCTCTTTTAATACTGTCTTGAGACGCTCACCTCATCTTTCCTGTGACAGAGGGGAAATTTTTCAGACTGGAAAGTGAAACCCAAAAACCCACAGGAAAAGAAAGAAACTTCCTCTCATCCCACTACCCACCTACTTCAGCTTTGTGCTTGAAATTGGACGGAAAGAAAATCTGGGAAGTAAAGACTGAATTATTTAAAATTATTAATGTGATAACGCTAAGAAAAAACAACAACTTTGTAAAGCCGGTAAACAAAAACTAAATGGTAAAGGTATTGTTTATCATATATAATGATGCGAGCCAAATATGAGTTCAGTTCAATTAAGAATTTAGAAACTAATATTTGTCTATTCTTTTTAAGATTTATTATATTTTTATGTCAGAATCTAATTTAATAGGTCAGGTAAATCCCAATCTTAATATTTCTATATAAAATGAAGCAATTAATGTCTAATAAGTTTCTTATTAAAGGTGAAAAGTAAGGAGGGTACCATGCAAAATCATTTAAAATTCACACATATGTGGACAATCTGTAGTTTTAATGCCAAAAGTGTGGGCTGTGATCTTTGCTGCGTCTTTCGTTTGTCATGTATTCAGCAAGCAGCAGTGGTTGACACCTTTAGCAAATGCAGCGCCAAATCAAATGTGTGTGTCTGGAAAAAAAAAGAAGGCAGGTTTTAGCGTGTTTCCTCTGCAATTGTGTGGTTTTTCATCGTGACATTTGCTTCTGATCTGTTATCTGATAGAGTATTATTTCAATTTCCTTAACAGTTGTTTGATGTGTTTTCTCTTATCAGACATTGTTTTCATTTGATCTTATTTCCCACCACAGGAGGTTTGAGGTAAAGGTTTGATTTTAGAAGAAGGCTTGAAAAGTGTGTTTCAGTTTTAGGTCCTTTTTCATTTGTTCAAGTCCAAAAAATCCAACAAGAACCCCAGCTTCTCTTTCCTTCGCTATTTATAGCTGCATTGTTATGTGCCACATGTTTTAGAAAACACTAAGTTTCAGTGTAACATGAAAGAGGTTTCAAAACAAAAGCAGATTCGTTTTATTTTTGGAAAACTGTAAAAATTTAAACAAATGTGCTAATTGACAGTGAATGACAAAGCTGGAAAATGAATTCCACTTTAAAATGTCACATAAAACATATGTATCTTTTAATTCGACCTTGGCTGTATTTTTCACTACTAACATCACAACAGCCAAAAAAAGTAAATGCTCTTAAGGGGTTTTTTATTTAGAAAGGGTGAGGTTTCAGTTTGATTAAATAGCATTTACAATAAAAAAACAAATAGATTTGAATAAAATGTCTGGTGTTTATCTTTAACTTCCTACTCTATTCCATTCAATTTGCATATACCCTCAGTACTCTACTTCTCCCACAGAGCATGATTTTTTAGGATGAATTTTGATTTTCTGCGCATTTTTTAAAGGAACAATAAATAACTTTTCAACTTTCATAAAACCATTTTCATACCTTTTGTGATTATACGTCCACTTACAGCTTGTTTGTTGAAGGACACCTCTGTCATGGCCCGAGTAGGTCCATATTGCTTCAAAACAAAGAAACTTTAAGGAGGGTGGCAGGAACACTGCCACACAAAACAACTAAAAATGTGCTGACTGCTTTACAGCACATGTCACTTCCCCCATTTCTCATTTTCAACATCATTGTTTGACATTCTGTCAAGTTCATTGAGTTAGCGCACTGCATACATCACAACATGTCCGTATTTGGGTAAAATCAGATCCACCATGGAGAGTAGTACTAAAACAGTGGAACGTTATCAGTCTAAATTTGGATAAATGAACCCAAATCATTTCATTGAAATAAGCTCACATCAGCCATGAATGTGCTGGAGTCAAACATTATGTTTCAGACAAACAAATTACCCCACCACTGACGATGCTCCTCTACTTCAGTTAAACACCCCACAATCCTGCACTACCCAAACAAATACAGTCAGCAATCTCCCTACCCTCCTGAAAGGACAGCTACAACATGAACATTAACATTGTTCCTATTTTGGTTAAGAGAACAATACAGATAAGTTAAAAAAAACTAAAACAATATGATACAGATTGTAATACCAAATTTAGCTCCATCTCCATTCAAAATGTCTATGACCAATTATAGCTGTCTGTCTACTAAAAAACATCACACAGTGTGATTTTGACACAAACAACGTTTCAGTAGGAATCTCTGCAGTTCTCCCAAAGATACTATGTGCCAGTTGGCTGTCAATAATAGTGATCTGCTTGGCTAACTTCTTGGTTTGAGTCATATCTTAATAGCTTATGAATTTTACCAGATACTCACAGATATGAACTGAATTTACTTATGAAACAAAATATTAAGGAAATTGTTTTCTATGAATTTTCTCGAATAGATGTTTTCACAGTTTGAGAAAAAAAAAATCCATTCTCTTTTTGTTACTCAGTCCTAAAAACATACAAAAATTTCAACAACTAAGATCTAACTAAAGGTTTTACTTTTGAATATGTGGAAAATGTAGTAAATGATACTTTAAAATGACTTCACGTATGATTTGAGCACTTGCTTTGAAACATTTACTGGAATTTTCCAAGATAAACTACATGAAAGATCTGTCTTTTAATATTATAGATTCATTATATTACAATTTTGAGTTTAAATAAAAGCAAAGAAAAAAAAATTAAACGTGGCTGTTCAAATTTAAGCACAAATGGTCTCGTCTGACATTTAAAAGAAGTAGAAGGGAGTTTCGTTTATTGCAGCATAGAGCTTACTCTCCACAACACTGACGCTGTGGCCAGAAAGTGTGATCTGAAACTAGTCACAAGAAGAAAAAAAACTTGCGCTGACTGTATAACTTTAAGAATTTCTCATTATGACTTTGTTATAAAGTTATGGTAATTGCTATTTTTACATTACAGCTCCTATCACCTACTAATTTAATTAGACTTTTATTCTGACAGGTCAAGACCAACTAAAAACTTAAAACATATATATTTTTTTTCTGGTGTTAATCTGTCACAGTTTTTGTATTAGTAGGTTGGGTCTTAACACATTAGCAAAGCACTGCTTAATAAAAGTTTATATGTGATGCAGAGGATGTTACATTTTCCTTATGGGTTAGAACAATATGGTCTAAGTGGTTAATGTAAACTTTCCTTTACCATTCTCTTTTTCCTTTTCGGTCACGAGCTACAGCTGGGTTTTGGTGGATGTATTGGGGTTTGCCCACCACACAAGTCTTTATTGCATTTTGTCCTTGTGAGTAAGAGTAGATTTCCATCTGAAGCCAACCCCATTTAGCAATGACTGCTTACTGAGAAAAAAGACAAAAAAAACGTCGGCAGTGTCTCTTCCCCTGCCGACTTTCGTGAGCCGTCCAGTTCAGTTACACTTCTCATTTTTCTTTGAACACCATTTTTGGGGGAAACAGCAAAAAATGAAACTGAATCTAAAATACCAGCTAAATCGGAAATAGGAAAATCAAGTCATAACTTAAGGGCCAACAAAATGTAACATGATTAAAAAAGGAAATGATTACTGTTGACAAACAATTCACCAGAATTATACAGCTCACCTCATAAATGTTCAACTTGATTTCACTCACTGGACTGATACACTGAGACTGAAACATTTATGTATAAATAAGCCATGTGTTTTGAGTCAGAACCGTCATACGTCTGTAAGCGTCATACCTAACGTTGGAGTGGGCATTGAATCCAATCCTCCATTTTCTCATGTCAGACCAACAACTTTGTTTTGTTTTGTTAATTTATCATTCTACGATTTCTGAGAGGCACCAATTAATGTGGGACTGATGAGTATTCAAAATGTAATTTTTCTTTGGGTATTATTTTTTTTTAAGTGTTAGCTTACGCAACTGCAGTACCAAACAAATTTATTTCAAATATTTTTCACACATATATGTTTAAAAGAGCAAATGCTATCCTATCTATTTAAGAATATTTTGAGGGTATTTAGTTCTACTATTGAAATCTTTACCATCTTGATGGATCATGCCGTACAGTTTCATCATGTTTTAAAGCATAGAAGACAGTGATGACTTCCTGCATGCCGCTCTAAGCTTTTGTGAAAAGACAGAAGTTCAAAAGGCTAAAAAGTCGCTTTCATTTGATATTTGAAGAAATGCTCCTTCGTGGGGCTCTTAACTGCAGCTCGCAACAACCACAAAATTAGTTTAAAACTTCCAGCCTCATTTTTTACCTTTTAAGCCATACTTTGTGCTCCCTGACATATCTGCTATGTCTTATGCTAATTTGATTTATTTTGTATTTGAAATAAGTATTGATGTCTTTGACTTCAGAGAATTAGGTTTCCTGTTGGGAATTAGGTACCTGACGTACTTGTGCCTAAATACTGCTGCCTCAGCCACGAACCAGGCAGTGAATTAAGATCAAGTTATTTCAAAATAAGTTTAAAACTTAAAAATCCCTCCTTTTTAAAAAAAAACCCCATAGCAGATAAAAAATAAAACGTCTCAAAAGCATCCATCACATACAATGTAAACTGCATGAAGAGGATGAGGCTGCTGAGGTTGTTGAGAAAAAAACAACATCCTTGTCTGCGAAGCTGAGGTAGGTGTGAAAAGCAACACGATACAAACCATTAAACCCCACAATTACCTTCCTGTCACAAACCAGAATATATGCATGTTTCCAACAAAGTTTAACACCTAAATGTGTTTTCTAGAGGTACTTCCGGAGGGGAATTGTGTTGAATGATTTTAAAGATTTTGTAATATTTCAAATATTTTTATAGAAAAGAATATTAATGAATTCCAATAATGATTTGTATTAACGAGATCCTAGAAGTTAATATAGAGATTAAAAGAAGGAAAATTATAACAATGCTCTTTTATAATCTCTTCCATCTTTCTTCTCCACAAATATGGCCAATGAAAACAAAAGGATGGACAACATTGTTTATCAAGTGGAACAGCTGGAAATGCATTCTGTGCATGGATTTTGGTTTTAATCCGAGAAGTTTTTTGTTCCTCATACATATGTTCGCTTTTTGGTAAAGTTCTGCCCACATTGTTTAGATCAGCTCCTTGATCCTTGCTTTCCATGTTTCCATCTGCCTACCACTTCACATCAGCCAACATATCTCCACCCAATATTTCACAACATATAAAACAGACAAAAAGCCCAGTATGCTACACATTTTTTTTTGTCCTACTATCTGAATTTGCATATTCCCCTTTATTTGGAGTGTAAGAGATTTTGAAAATGGCCCCTAATTTGGAGTTTGTTCCTGTATTGACTACTATATATATATATATATATATATATATATATATATATATATATATATATATATATATATATATATATATATATATATATATATATATATATATA
>JAVLVB010000935.1:380002-402413 GCA_032876305.1 Orestias chungarensis
TTTATATATATATATATATATATATATATATATATATATATATATATATATATATATATATATATATATATATATATATATATATATATATATATATATATGATATATATATCATAGACTTAGTGTTGGATAGTACTAATGTGCTCAAGTCAAAAAATATGATTTTCTGCCCTCTTGTGGATTACATTAAAACATTTCTCTGTGTGCTGACTAAATGTAAAACCTTGCATAGTTTCATAATTTAAAGGTTGTTGAATAATAAATTTGAAATCTTTCATAATGTTACCACACACTGTTTCACTGAGAAGAGGTGTAGACTACTTGTGGTCTCCCTTGTTTTACATGTTTGTCTGATTTTTCTTTGTAGGAGCAGCAGAGTAACAGCCCCTATCTTGCATGTGTGAGTTCACAAGTGTCATCTGTGTTTAGCCTGTCTTCCTCCACACTGATGTTTACCAGCACTGGATCCCACGACAAGTTGCCATAGAAACTCTCCTGCTCACCATCAGGCTCACCCCAAAGCAAGGTTTGTTATTGATGGGTTTCTACAGGCAAGACCGTGCAAAGATGAGATGAAACTGAGTGGAAAATCACTGACTGTGTATCAAAAGAATGTTTTATGTTACAGATTTACAAATTATTACACAAAATACAAAACAAGATTGGTCCATGTTCATGTATTTGCAAGATAACCAGCAAACATCAAGAGTTTGAAACATTGATATAAAAAGACTACATTTGTTTGCCTCTTTATGTTTTCAAACATGTATTTCAATTCATTTAATATAATAGATTCAGAGCAATAAGCTACTTAAGGTCTGCTGCTCACCAGGAGGGCTAAAGTTCAAGTTGATGAATAGGCAAAGTCACAAAAATAATAAAGATACCCATTTATGAAAATAAATTCTTATCAACTGCTACTAACGGATTAATTTCCATTGTTGGCATCAAAGCTGAGCTTATGCCTTATAATCTCCGTTTTATCCTGTATCTTGTAAATCTGCAAACAATAATTAACAATTTAAAGAAGTTTTTCATTGTACATTCTACCTCAGCCCTAGAAAAGGGCTTTGCCTAGAAAGTCTCATGCTTACAAATAAACAAATTTTTCGTATGTAAGTTTAAGGAGTATCCCAGACACTGTTCCTGCACTTATTACACCTCTGCAATCGCAGGCAGCATACAGGCCCGTAGACGTGCCTCCCTCCATGCTGACCTACAGTCTGAGATCCACTGAGAGAGGAAGGATTGTTGGGTGGCTGGATTCAGTCTTTTTCCTTTTTTGCCTTTGTCCCCCAGATAAACTCGCTTCGCCTCTGACCCAGATGAGCTGCGTTCTGGAGATTCACTTGAAGCGGAGAAGCTGGCTTCAGAGAGGATATCAGGGCAGCTGCTCTTTCGCTGGAATGGTAAATCTGGGTTTGACGTGTGAGGGATGCTGTTTGCTCTGGTTTGAGCTTCGTCCTCCAGTATGTCCCCGTAGTGCCCCACCAACCTTCCCCTAACAAATGCTTTTCTCACCCTTCCTGACAGGGCTATGAGGTTATTCTGATTTCCATAAAGATACTCTAAAGGGTCAGAGTTGCAACACATCAGCTCTCTGTTCAGTTTTTCTTCTTCCACCTGCAGCAAATAAATACCATTTGTGTCCTTGCGGAGGCTGAACTCTAGTGGAGACAAAGCACTCCTGATAAGCCTCTGCTGCACAGCGCCCGGTTGACGTGAATGAAGATTTTGGGAAGAAACATCCATGGCAGGGAAGGTGGGGCGGGCCAGGTGACAAATGGAGAGAAAGTAGTCCTCTGATGATACGGTGTTAGCTTCGTTCAGGTCCTTCACCATCTCCTCCATGCCCTCTCTGATTGTGGGCAGCATAACTCCTCTCTTCCTCAGCAGTCTAGACCTCGGCCGCATAGCTAGAAGACACAACCGGAAGAAGAAAATGTTTTTACATTTAAAACAACCTTAGGGATGCATGCAGGGAGGGCATTGTTCCACAAAGAGAATGTTTTAAAAATTATTTCTTTACGTTGAGAAAATTCCTTTGAGCTCGATTCCTAAACTCTGCTTTAAACTCTGTATTAAGTATGAAATAATATCAAATTCAATAGTTTTTTTATGTTAAGATTTTCATGTTTATCTTTATTTAAGGTTCTATCAGCGCTAACACAGAATATACCCTTTTGTGTTTTCATGCAACATTTTTTTTTAAATATCTCAGCCAGTGATTCAAAGACCTTATTCAGCTTATACCTTTAGTATTGAACAAGAACCAAAATAAGTTTTTTTAAATCGCGCCAATTTACAACAGAAGTCACCTCAAGGCACTTTATCATTCCAAATCTGTTTGAAAATCTTTCCAATGTAAGGAAACCCTGCAGATTGCATTGAATCATTGACTTGCAGCATTCACTCCTCCTGAATCAGCACACTGAAACAATAGCTTGAGTTGTCGTTGAATTCACAGCAATGCCTCATTCTGAGCATGTATATAGCGACAGTAGAGAGGAAAAACTTCCTTTTAACAGGAAGAAACTTCCAGCTGAATCTGGCTCAGTACAAGCAGCCGTCTGCCACGACTGGAACAGGAAACTTGAATCTTCATTAGCCAGAACCACAGCACTGCAGCATTATGGTGCCACTGTTTACTAGTGAATGAGCATGGAGATAAACAATTGAAGACTTATTTGAAACAGATTAACAGGCTTTTCTTTTCTCCAGTTCTTGTACTCTAAACACAATGGTATCTAAGATGAAGAGCCATATTGGCTATACTTACCAGTGTTTGGTAAGCTGAAACTATGTAAGGTAAACACCAGTTAATGAAAATGTTAAATGTCGGAGAGGGAAGTCTGGGCTTCTCTGAATACGGGCTCTGCATTTTGAGGCCAAACTGAAATCAGTCCTCACTGATGCAGATGCACAAAAATAGTGTTCTCACCCCTTTTTTCCTTCCACTCATCTTTACAATATTATGGTTCAATACACTACATTGTTAACAATCAAACTTCTTGAGCATGTTTGGTGGCCTATTCTGAATGCCTTATGGAAAACTTATGGTTAGTACTTTAATGTAAAGAAATACAACAGCAGGTAGCCCACTGACCTGGTAGCCTATACTATTGTTGTAATTCCCATGGAAAGTTTTATACACTTTATTCATACATTTAACAAACTTCTTATGCCATTTAAATTTACCTTTCATTTGTTTTTATCAAAATTACAAAAAGCCAGAGCTGAGGGTTAAATATAATGTGATCCACATGTTATACACCTTTGGTTCAGGGCTTTGCTACTCTGCAAACATCAGGACAGGTATCATAATATAGCCTCGTAACCTATGTTGATGTCCTCACACAACTTCCAAAATGCCTGAATCTTTGGACAGAGAATAATTTGGTTGTCTTCTGATCTCTGGCAATCTGCTGTTATCTTCAAACATGATTTAAATAACCAACTTAGACATAAATACAAAAAGATGAACAATCTTGAATTGAATCTTAGGTACTTAAAAAAATTATTTTTTTAGAGAGCAAATATGTGGTTCCCTTTCACATGAAAATACATGAGCTGTAAGAGATTAACAAAATAATTAGGGATTAAAATATCTGCCATGAAGAACCATTGTGTAGTTTTATTTTTAACATTGCTTTCCTCTTATCATACTAATGTGTTTATCTAGTGACATAATCCGAAACTTGCTCACATGATCCATAACTGCTTGCATTCTGCGTTTCGAAACAGTCGTCCCCTGACTGTATCAATCAAGCCAAACAAACAGTAAACATCTCTCTCTCTCTCTCTCTCTCTCTCTCTCTCTCTCTCCTTCATTTCAGGCATCCTCCCCCTGCTTACTGTAAAGCTGCAGCCCAAAACAAAACCGATCCTGCTGGATAAACAGATAAAGAGATAAACATTTATTTTTATTTCAGTGATGTCTAGTCACAGAATGTGTTAGGCTGCATTTTGCTTTCAACCTCAAAAGAAGCTCACAGCGTATTTTTGTCTTAACCTTCGTGGCCAAAAATAGAGAAGCCCCTCTAACCAAAAAACAACAGTCTCTCCCAGTTTCTTCCAAGGTGTAACCAGGGCTAAATTTAAGTCCCTCCTTTGATACACAACATCTAAAAATAGCTCCACGCTCGGAGCCCAAGGCTGAGGCAGAATATAGTGTTGTTTCAACTATTGCATTAGCAGTTTTACTGTAAGCTTTGTAATAACACTCACCTGCAAAGAAACAGCAGCTGTTGGTGTCCCTGTAATCCTTCCTTTTTGGTTGAGTTTTAATCTGGCCAGTCAGTTTTTTCCTTATACAGGCTCCTGTGCTTGAATCCGACAATGCTGCTCTGAAGCATCAGCTGTCTCTGCCGAGGCAAAGGCTGCACGGAGATTTATCTCCTCCACACACCCCTCATCCTCCTCCTCCCCTCCTTACTCCCCCTCTCTCCATAGCTTACTTTTGGTTTGCCCTCCTTCCCTGCTTCTAAAAATAGGCACATCGTTAATTTCCTCAGCTCCAGCACTGACTCTGACTGCAATGATGAAGGGAAGAAAACAAACAGGAATAAGGAAGGTGGATGAAGAGGCACAGAAAAGAATAAGGACACAAAGAAAACATGTTTCTTATTATATTCTTTTCGCTTTGCAATTGTTCTACTATTTGTTATTCTGATATTATTGTAGATGAATTTTCTGTTCAAATAAAGACATGCAAATAGTTAAACTTACAAAACTACTCAGTTATGTATACAGCTTTGAATGCTTAAAATGTTGATTAGCTGACATGCATGTGAGAGTTTTGCACATGCCTTTGCCTAAGAAACACATTCACATAACACAAATGCATGGCGGAGATCTATAGCAAGACTTTCATGTGACTCAATACATGGCACATGAGTCACCCATTCCTCTTCAGAAACACATTTTTAGCCCTTTAATAATGTCACAAGCCTATTTTATTATTTCACGGAGAGCTCAAATGGCTTGTGAACGTTTACACGTAAAACCCAACGCTCAAAACCTTACTGCTATATTTAAAATTTTAAGTTATTGACCAAAACAAGTAGCATATAGCTTAAAACATATGACCAGATCTACACAGAGATGGTTGCCCAACACAAATGTAGCTTTTTTCCATGCTCATTTTAAACCTCAGAGATGCATCTTTTATAAAACATGTGAACTAAGCTGAAATGAGCACAGAGGACAGAGATTGTTCTCTCTATGTACTGTACCAAAATGGGTTAATGTTATAGGAGACAGAAAGATGCTGTTGGCAAAAGAACGCTGAACAAAGCAGCATGAATGGTTGCCAACTTTAGTAAAAAGCAACACTTAAAAATGTGATTTACCTCTTTTAGAATACATCTATACAAACGAAAGGCTTTTTTTTGTATTGTGAGAGTTTGGTAGTACAGTGAAGAAAATATTTTCAGTCTTACACATCTTTACAAACGTTTTTGTCAATATTTATTGAGAAAACATCTGAAAACATGCTGGAAGGAAAGATCCCAGTCTAATCTTCAGGTTAAAGGCGTAACCTATGTTTAGTGTTTAGTGGATGAGTGAAGGGGTCTCTGTACAGGGCGAAGTGACCAGAGACTATGCAGATGAGTCTGCAGCCATTGCATCGATTTCATCAACAAGCTCCTGGCTTTTTATGGCTCTCCAATGCGGAGCGACAACAGCTTCCCCCTAAACCACACAGACACACACACTTAAACATGCACACCTGTGCACATGGCTTGTTTTAGATAGTAGACAGACACTCAGGCACAACTCTGAGGGCTCCCATCGACGTGGAGACTGCTGAAGACAGACAGCAACTTCAACATCAACGTGGATTCAGTTCTACACAACTCTTTAGGAAAAGAAACAAAGGTGGAATTGTTTTAAACTTACGTTCTCTTTGTGTTTATAAGATTGTGCTTGGAGGGAAATATCTGTCTTATCAGTGAGCTTAATCATCACTGATGATTGATCGTGCTGTTTTGCTGTGGATCAAACTCATGGTGCCTAACAGTTGTGCTGTTTGTTTCAACAACACTGACAAACGATTCCTTTTAGTACTACTATTACAACAAATAGAATAGCCTTAAAAAAATGTAACATTCCTTGTAGCTATCTATACAATAAAGCTGCTGGTGGCTGAATGAAATGTCTCTAAATAAACTAGGTGCGTGTAAAAAGTGTACACACCCTTATGCCACCTGTTGCTGGCATGAGAAAAAATATATTATAATTATTATTATAAATTGTATTTCCAGTAATCTATAATATTCAAGATGGCGGCGCGCGTACACGCAGCGGCTTCTCTCTCTCCCGATGTCCTCCCATCAGGAAGCAGAATGCGGAGTCTCGGGGCGATGACCAACAGACTGAGAGATAGCTCCAGGCTGTGAGGATGCTGAACTCACCCCCTGCCTTACCTACTGTTCTCAAATCCACTTTAATTCTCTAAGCTGGGACTTTAACTCTTTGCACAAATATTTTATGTATTTTTTTATACTTTATCAAGGAATCAAGGAATCAAGGAATCAAGGAATTTTTATTTGTCATCACATCACATGTGGTACATGAGGTGGGACAAAATTCTAATCCCCCGGTCCAGTTTACACCCTGATAGCAATTTTAAATTATATAATAAAATATAAAGAACTATGCGAGAATAGGATTTGACTACACAGAATCTACAATATGGACACAGAATCTACAATATGGGACTTCGGACATAGCAGCAATGAAAATTCGGAGTGCAAGTGACATATTAAGTTACATTTTAAAGTGACATTTTAAAGTGTGATATTAAAGTGAACAGTGCCGGTTAAATGAGAAAGTGTTTTTCATTTCTAATTGTCCTTGCGTGTGTTTGGGAGTCTCACAGATTCAGGATTGAAGCTGTTTCTCAGTCTGCTGGTTTTACACTGGATGCTCCGTAGCCTCCTGCCTGAGGGGAGCGGGACAAAAAGTGAGTGTGCTGGGTGTGTGGGGTCCTTCATGATGCCGGAGGCCCTCTTCCTGCATCTGGAGGTGTAAATGTCCTTGGTGCTGGGGAGGCTGACTCCAACTGTCCTCTGTGCAGCCTTCACCACCCTCTGCAGAGCTTTCCTGTCTGCAGCAGAGCAGCTTCCATGCCACACGTTGATGCTGGAGCACAAGACGCTCTCCACCACACATCTGTAGAAGGAGGTGAGAACTGAGCTCCCGAGTCCAGCTCTTCTCAACCTCCTGAGGAAGTAAGGCCGCTGGTGCGCCTTCCTGACCAGAATGGAAGTGTTGTTGCTCCAGGTGAGGTTGTTACTCAGGTGTACACCCAAGTACCTGTAGCTGTTGACCACTTCCACCGCAGATCCTCCCATGTGCAGGGGGAGGTGGGCATGCTTGCCCCTTCTGAAGTAATAATTGTTTCCAGCTTTATTCAACGTTAAAAGCTAAATGATTTAAATTATGTACTGAGCTCTGAGTTTTTTCGACCATTGCCACCTGGCATTCAAACAAACCCTACCCTAAACCCTGCTTATGAGATCCAGTGTACATTTTGGATTTCTTCACACTTTGTTAGAAATCCTTTCCTCTTCCACTCAGGGCTGTTCAGCCGTAGGACATTTGTGGCTGATAAAAGCTTCAGTGTACTCTGCAGGTCGAAGAAACTGGACATTTTAAAGTGAATCCTTTTATTGAGTGTTTTCCGCTGTTCCCAGCTGCCAGAGAGATTCTGAGAAATGATCAGCTATCCTCCTGAGGGCAGACAGGGATGTTTCTTTGAAAAGATGTGCACTTCCAGGAACCATTTGCTTTTAAATGTTTGGAGGAAATTGAATCATAGTGGTGGGAACAAACTACAAGATCACTAGAGATCGGGTTGGATTGGTCTGTACATGCAAATGTTTGAGGGCTTCAGCTTTTATAACCAGTTCCAATTAGCTATATAATGTGGTGGCTATGTAATGATAACTGCAGTATTATTTCATTGAAAAAGTCAAATCCTTTGCACCTGATTTTCAGTGACAAAGATCACAATTCTGGAATTGAGTTGGGATCGAGATGAGTCACTTAACTTATTGGTAGAATTTCTCTAATTAGTGACACATCCCATTATAAAGTCTGTTAATATTGACTGTCAAATCTAGGTCCTACTATATAAATATTCTTTTCCCAATTGGATTATAAATAAAGCTGTCTCATTAGAATCAAATTTTATTATTACTTTTAAGAATCACACTTTCTTACTTTAAATGTAAAATTTCACCCTGTGCAATTATGCATTTAAATCAAATATTTTGTTTTAAAGTTTCCAGTTATTAGCAGGACTCTGGAGAACCTCACTGAATACTGAGAATATGATTAAATGATTTGATCCAGTTGTGTTTTACCAGGGGCACATCTAAAAGTTACAGGACTTTAGACCTCAAGGCCAGGATAAATAACAAAAAACAAAACCCTGGTCTATCATATAATCTCAATTAATACAAATTAAAATTTGTAGCTGAAATGAAACAAAAAAGGGGAGAATATGTCTAGCAACTAAATAAATTAAATCTTATATTTAGTAGGGTATTAAGAAACTCAGGATGTAATTTTTTATGATTATCTGTAAAAAAAACCTGCAGGAGAAACAATGGAGAAAAAGAAAGACCTTCTGTTTCTTGAAATATCTAAACACCCCTTCGTCAAATTTCCACATTTGTTGATTACTCAACATTGTGCTGCAAAACCGTTTAAAACTTAAGACTAACTATAAAATAAAGGAACCTTAATTATACATACTTTCTAAAACCAGTTGCAGTTTGCACCAATTTAAAATGGGAAGAAATCCGATTTTTATGAGCAGTTCAATGATTGCTTTTACATCACATAGATAAACCAAAATACAGGTTATGTCACTGTAAAGCAAAAACCTTCTGCAAAACCTTGATTTGAATAGAGGCCAAAACAACACTAAGATAAATAAAATGCTCTGTCTCCCCCTAAATGTGAAATATTGCATTACCATAAAAAAACATTGAAAAAAAGAGTGCAATGAGAGAGAGAGAGTAAATATCTAACCAAAAAAATCACACAACTGAGATGAATTGCAAAATATCAAACGCATTTAATAAATATTTAATGTAAACCTCTTTTTCGTATGTACATATATAGTACAGAAAGATAGTTTTTTTTAGATGCTGTAAGGTAAAGATGCTTAAATAATACATGTTTTGAAGAGAAAACACACTAGCCTTTGGATGTTAATTTGGGGTATTATGAAAAAAACAGTCAATTGATTCTTATTTACTACTTGACTTTGATTCCTGCCTGGGTTTGTGATTTCAAATGTGTAATTTCACCAAAATCACTTAAATATATTTTTTTAATCTCATGCAAACAACAACTTCTTGAGACACTTAAGTTTGAGGGACTGGCTGCAGTCATTGGCAGTAGTTTTTCACTTTAACTGAAGACTATAGGTGCTAAACTTTGTTCTGTTAGCACTAAAAAAACAATATTTAAAAAATTACATCTTATGTACATGGTGACTTACTTCTTAGATAACAGCACTAGTTGGATAGAAGGAAAACAACTTTGATTTTAAAATTCCCTGTGCACCATCAAACTTTGAATTGACATTAAAGTTTGAATTTCTGTGCAGTCAACAAGTCCAATTGCACCAACTCTGTAATGTTTAGCAGTTTCATACAAACAGTTGCACTCAAGTAAGAGTAATCGCTGCTGTTCTATTGTTCCGTGCGACCACGCTTTATCCGAAGAAGAGAATTTCGCTTTTCTTGAAGCAGTTCTTGTATTCGTTTGTTCCGGGTTCGTTCTTTGAGGTGTTTTGGGATCAGATTGTTTTTATATATGTCACTGTCTGCACCACCTACTCGGTTATCAAACACATCAATTGAATTGCTGTAATTTTTGTCCTCAACATTTTGCTTAATTTTCAAAAGGGTGGTGATTAATGGCACTTCTGTTGCTTCTTCTTCAGTTTTGTGAGATATTACAGAGGGAAGTGGGATGGCCACAATCTCTGAGGTTGTTGAGGGAATGGGCAAAACCAGAGGGATGTAGTCAGGCAGGTCAATCCAAAGTGGAGAGGTCAACTCTGTTCTGTCCTCACCATTTATAGTTGGGATCACCATGGAGAGGCCATCCTCCATCACAACAGTCTCTCTGACGATTCCAGAGCTACTGTAGGACTCTTTAATGTTATCGTCACTTGAAAAGGTCCAGCTGGTGTGTGTTGCTTCAACAGTACTTGTCACTGTTTCTTCACTGTATGGAATGGCCCGTGTGTCAGCCTCAGTGTTGATATCATCACAAGATGTTGAAGGGCTGTTTGCTGTTGCCTCTGTGTCTGTCTTACCATAGTTTATGTCTGGAGTTGTGTCTGTTTCCAAAGCATCCCTACTGATAAATGTTGATTCAGAGGCAGGCAAGGTTACTGCCGTTACTTGTACAATGCTGCTTAAAGGGGTAGGGGAAGAAAATACATCATACAGTGTGGAAGATGTGAAGTAGGAAGACTTCTGTGTTTGGTTGATCTTTGTCTTCTCGACTATATACTGTTTGACACTGACCTTTGACTTAGCCCCTGTTTGTTTTTGTTTAGGGGTGGTTTTAAGGTTGTTATTTGTTTGAGGTTGTTTTTTGACATTGGTCTTTGGTTGAATTGTTTTTTTGGGCTTGGTATTTAAACTAACTGGCTTTTTAGGTGAAGCTGTACTTTTACTCTCAGGAACGTTTTTCTTTTTAGGTGGGTTGTTGAATGGAGTAGTCTTTTTTGGAATTATATTTGGTGTTGATAAATTTTTGGGACTGGCGTATGGAGGAATACCCTTTTTCACATTTTTCCTTGGAGCAGTCATTCTCTGCATAGTATTTGCTGGAGTGGATGTTCTCACTCTAGAATTTGATAGAAATGTCTGTGGTGTATTATTTTTCGGATTTGTCTTCTTTGCATGAGGATTCAATAGAATAGTCCTTTTAGGAGTAGTATTTGCTGGAGGTTTTTTCATTGCAGTTGGGTCTGCTAGAATATCCTTTCTCTGACTTGTTTTTGGTGGATTAGACGTTTTCACATCAGTGTTTAAAGGATTTGTTTTCTTAGGAGTATATTTCAAAGTAGTGGTCTTCTTTCCACTAGGATTTGGTGGAATTGTCATTTTGGGGTCACTTTTTGCAGGAGTCTTTTTTTTTACAGTTGGATCTGCTACAAAATTCTTTTTCTGACTTGTGTTTGGTGGATTAGGGTTTGTCATGTTAGTCTTTAATGGAATAGTTTTCTTTGGCGTTCTTTTCAATGGAGTAGTCTTTTTTTTTAAAGGGTTGGAAGATATAGTCATTTTTGGGGTACTATTAGCTGGAGGGACTTTTTTCATGGTAGGGTTTGGTAGATTATTCTTTTTAGGACTGGTGCTTGGTGGGTTAGTCTTTTTCATTTTAGTCTTTGATGGAATGATCTTTGGGGACACATTCTTTTCAGAGGTCTTCTTTGCTGGAGACGTAGATGGAAAAGTCTCTTTTGGGGTTATTCCTGTTGGATTGGCCTTTTTGATATTACAGTTTGATGAACCTGTATTTTTGCAAGTTACAGAGCCTGTACTTTTACTTGTTTTCCTTTGAGGTTTCTTCCTTGGTGGAAGATATGTTTCTGTTGTATTCAGTTGTGGTATCTTTATTTTTTTACTTTGCTTTGAAGGAATCACCTTTTTCTTGGTTTGTTGTTGAATTTTCTTTTTAGGATTGTTTTTTATTTTTGTTACCATTTTAGTATTGCTTTCTGTCAAATATGTTACAGGAGTCGGTTTTGATGTAAAGACTTTTGAAGTAGTTGAATCACTCTGCTCTGTGATGTCAGAATTGGCTTGACTGGAAGAAAATGCATAGCTTGGAGTAGCAAACATGTTGGTTGGGGGAAAAACATTTTTTTCGGCAGGAATGGACATTTCTTTTGTGGTAGATGGTGAATATAGTGTAGAGTCAAGGGTATGAGTAGAAACTGGATTATCTGTGGTGGTATAAGTTAAAAAAATGCTGGAGAAGGTGGTGAGGAGAGAGTGAAAACTTAATGTATCTGGTGGAGGAGTGGCAATTCGTTTTGTGGTTCTTAATGAAAATGTGGTGGAATGAAGGGATGGGGTTGTAAAGGCTTCAAAATAAGTTCCTTCAGAAGTTGAAACAGATCTGGAAAACGCTGTGGGAAGGAAAGGATGGGTAGTTGCAATCAAATGGTGGTTGGGAATAACTTCTGTTCCCGCTGAAGATTCAGTGGAATAAAGGGTTAGACTTTGAGAGGGTGGAAGGTGGGTGATGGTATAACTCGAAAAGGTGGATATGGCGGGTTTAGTGGGTTGGAAGGTGGTAAAGATGGACCTCAGAAGGTTCTTAGATGCAGGTGTCAGAGCAGTGCTGTTAAGAGTGGATGTTGCAGTGGAATTAGGTCCAGGTCTGGGGCTGTTGATGCTGTTGCAGGTCTTACAGCATAAACGATTGTAGTCTGGTAGAGAGCAGTGACGTTGCAAAGCCTCCATACGACAGAACACAGAACGGTCTCCTTTACATGGGAGGCCTGTGAAGGAGAGATAAAAGATAAGAAAAGAAAAGATAAAGCAAAAGTTAAGAAATGTAATTTGTGAAATAGTAGTATTTCGTATTTGTTTGTGCATTTAGAAAAATAAAGTGTTAAAGCCAGACCATGACCACAGGATGCAGGAAGGCAGGGGAGAAAAAAATAGACAATTAGATTAGTTCAGAGTAGTTGCAAAAGGGCTGCTGGTTGTGTTGTAACAGTGAAACGTTTAAGAACAATCCCTTATAAAATTAAGTTTTAACTTTTATCTTGATCAGTATTTGATGTCAAAATTTACCACAAAGTATAAACAAAAATAAATAATTACAGACCCACCTTCTCGTACAGGCTTTTCAGATAATAGCATTTGTTATTGATCAAGCTGCAGCTGCAGCCTTAAAGAAGCAAAGCTTCCATGCACTGACACCTGACCACCACAAGTAGATAAAGTGAGTGAAGTGTCTTGCCCAAAGACACAACGATTGAGAAAGATAAAGCAGGGGCTCAAACCAGCAACTTACCAGTTACAGGATGAGCTCCCACCTCCAGTGCCACTCTTACCCCAAGTAGCTACATCTCAGAGTCTATACCTACAAACAATGTTGATAGTAAGTGTCCAACAATTCTTATTCTTAAATTACTTGGATATGTATCAGCGACAAAAAAAAAAAAAAAAAAAAAATCCTGGATGGGAACTCCCAAATGATAATAAGTATATTGTATCACTGCAAGACCTGTTGTTTCCAGTTATAGAAAATCCTGCGGAGTGAAAAGTCACACTTTTTAAAACATTTTTATTGATACAACTTTGCTGTTGAGAATGACAGGAACTGAAACAATGAGATGTACGCCCGCACCTCCAGCTTATTATATAGATATATAGATTTTTTTTTTCTTAAGAAAAATAATTCAACTGTATCGAAAGTTACAAGTTCACAGTCACTTTGGTAAAACACTTGATTACTTGGAAATCAACAAGCCAATATGGCAATTGGCCGAGAAAGAAAACATGAAGTACATAAATTATATTTGCTTTTTAAAGAAAATACAGAATTTCCATGATGATTTAAAAACTGGAATGGCACATTAAGTGTCATATGAAACATTTACAAAACATTAATAAAATTTTCCCTGATAAATCAAAGTGCATATAGACGCAGTGCACGTAGTCCATCTGAATGTTTCTTCAAACAGTAGCCAGCCCCACGCAGCAGGCCAGTGAAGCCACAAAACAGTTACCCATAGTATAGAATATTATAGAAGAAGATAACAGTCATGAACATTATTAAATACAGTCAACACCAATTTTATATACAGTATCTCACTGCTAGGTCTTGCTTGGTCTTGTACAGTCCAACTCCAGCAGAAGGAAACCTTGGATAGTTCGCTACATAGTCACAACAGAAATATGTGATCACAATACAATGACAAGTCTGAAGTGTTCTTTTTTTTATTCTCCAAGATGCCAAATGTGTCAGTACCCTAGGCCCTTAAAAATCCGTTCAGGTAATCGAACACTGGTCCGACATCAGCTTGGTAGGTTTTGATGGTTGGTGGGTGTGAGTTTGTTAAGTTGGTTTGAAGCTGCCTCTATTCCGAGTGAAACTTTGAATAAGTAAAGCCATCTCTTTCACAGATAAATGCCATTACATTCAATCCAAGATAAGGCATTGTTCATGTGGTTAATGTTCGTCAAAAAACATAAAGCGAGACCACCGGAAACTCTCAAACTCAAAGTTTATGAGGTATTTCTGTATCTGATCGCAGTGTGTTAAAAGCCCAAATGATTTAGCACAAGACACACATTCACCCTTGCACATGAACTTGTGGACTCGCACATGGAGAAATGCACACTCACACAGACATGCGCCCCGAACATCCAGGTGACGGATGCAAATGTGCATGACAAAAACGTGATCCTATCCTTAAAGAACAAAACAAGCAACATTAAAACCACTGATCCATCTGAGCGAATGGAGAGGCAACTTACTGACCAAATCCTGCATAATATGGGTCAAGCCCGTCCCCCACCAAACACTTTGCCTTTATTAAATATTCATCTGTATTCATGTAAAATCCTTAAAAAAAAATACACATAACAGTCGAGGATCTAAGCGATCAATAGCAGTCCAAAGGTTTTAGGCAAATAAGCTACAGCTTATTTATGGTAAAACGTTATTAATATTATTGGTACTCATATAGATTTAGATTTATAGGTATATATATATGTGTATATATATATATACAAATATATTTATATATGTAGTTGTTTAAAGTTTGCAAGCACAAATAAGCTGCATTTATTTAACTTTTGTATAACAGTCAAAGAGAGGATGGCTGATGATGAGGTGGAATGGGAAGTAACCTCAAGTGGTCAAACTACCCTGTTTTTATTTATTTATTTTTTCTTATCATCCTTCATTATTTTTGAACCTCCCCAGTTCACTTTGCAAAAGTAAAATGAACCTAAGTAGAAAAAAAAAAAAAAAAAAAAAGAGTATCTTGCTTCTTTTCACTGTGCTGAGTTCCTGTCAATCTAGAAATGGGAGCGCCATTTAAATCCCAAAACAGAACCGAGATGTCAAGATGAGCACTGTAGTAAAAGATATCCTCAGATCACATTCACAATAAAGCTTTCATATTTTTTAGATATAAATGTTTTTTCTATATAGATATTTTATTTATATACCATTTCTGATTATTTTCACATCTGTTTTTTTTTTTTCTCCCACACTGACAGTGTGCTACAAAAGGGAAAAAAAAGCTCTCTTGCTTCCCAGGTGTGGTAACCCATAACATCACGCATCGAGCTTGCGCAAAACATGGCTGCCGAATGCAGCACACGAACGGCTCTTTGACCCATCACAGGAGGTGTCAGTCAAAACCTGTTAGCCGGTTAGAATCCTTTTCACACCATATATTTTTGTTGATCTTTTGAGTTTTCGACTGGCCAGCGGTTACAACACAATGCTCCATAAAGGAGAGATAGATAAAGAGAGACAGAGCAAGAGAGAACCAACTAGCACACAAAGGAGCCAGAGACCTCCCCTGGTCAGAGCCGCCTTAGACACCGAGAGAGAGAGAGAGAGAGAGAGAGACAACATCCCCCCCAAAAGACAAGCAAAAGCTTTGCCGCTCGCTCATATGGGCGTGGGCACAGGCACAAGGCGCGGCAGGAAGGGCAGGTCAGGGGGCCAGCCGGGGCCGGCCCTGCAGAGACAAGAGGACAGAGATGGGCAGGGCCCAACAAAGGACAGACATGCGGCTGCAGATGTCGCTGTGAAGGCCGGGCTGGGAGCTATATAGGGAGTTTTTACGTGATGAGATCCTTGGGTAGTTGGAGTTTGGGCGAGAAAGCCACTGGATCAGAATGTTGCCGTTCTTGTTAAGATCTGATGAGCCCTCTGCAAAGGAGACACATAAATAGTAAGATAATTGTAAAATATAGGATGTATTCTCCTAAGGCGCATCTGATGGTTCATGGTAATTTTTCACTTTTTTATTAACTTTTTAAGACTTTTGGTTTGTACTTCGGATTTTTCATCAATCGACTGCATATGATTGATTAGCTTATCAAATTCAGATATTTAAGCAGAAGCTTCAGCAAATGTATTTTACTTCTCCCTTTTAAAACTATCAAACAGCTATGTTTAATGTGTAGCATTAACCATACAAAGCTATAGCTTACCTTGCAAACAGTTTAATTTACATTGGCTACTACAACTGGAGGATTTAGTAGCCAAAAGCAAATACAATCACAAAAACCCAAGCTGAAGTTCTCTTTTTATTTTTAAACTAAAACCTATGAAGGACTAAAATATTAACAGCACAGCTTTGGCCAGGAGCAACCACCAGGGGGGAAACATCAGATGTGTGATTTTGGGTTTAAGAAATCACAGAAAAATGTTAATTATTTCATGAATTATTAATTTGCTGCTGCATGCCAAGCCAGAGAATGATAAAAATGTAGGAAACTATAAAGGCATTTTAACCCCTTAGGTGGTAACAGACAACTGCGACTTGATGAAGGTAGTGGGTGAACTCACACAATCTATCATGTCATCAAGGATTATGGTTAGAAAAAAATTGCAAATCTGGCCCATAAATAGCCCAATATAAATAGTGACAAATAGTGATAGCCCAAAGGCGGGTTTTGATTTGGTTTTCAACTCATAACCAAAGCAGGACATCAATAAACACACCTTTTTAGAGCACATGTTACAAACCCTTAATTTCTGCTGATTATTTTAGTTCAACGAACATTAGTTTGGTTGTTATTCTTGTAATCAAACGCCAAGACGTCAGCAGAGTATTTTCAAACACTTTACAACCCTCTTTGCGATGCTGTTGTGCTTTAATCCATCCTTATTATGTATTCACTTAATTCATTTCAGAGTGGTATGGAGGTGAGTGGAGGAGGGGGTTGCATCTGTAGAGTAACTTGGAGTAGTGAGCTAACCTGCATATATGTAACATATACGTAAAGGCTAATGGAGCTGGAGGAATTCTTCACAACAAAGGTGAGAACATGAAAACTCCACACCAAAAGGCCTTTGGATTTAAACCCAGGACTTTCTAGCTGTTATGTAACTGCTAATCACCAAGCCACTGTGCCTATCAATATTACCTGCCTACCAGCATTTATCAATGTGTAGATTTCTGTGATGCACTTCTTTTTCTAGCATAATTTATAACAAAAGTTTGTTATGAAATGGTCTTTCTTTTTATAAACAAAGCTATTCATCTGAAAATGGTTCTCATGCATTGTCTTACATCTACTCAATGTAAACACAACCAGGGGAATGATGATAGATAATATATTGTGTTTTTCCAGCACTGTTTTGGTGTTTTCTGATTTTTTTTTTTGTACTTCAGCCTTAGATTTAATGAACTTAAAGCGAAGCAAACTAACGTCACCTGATTTTTCCAATCTATTTTTTGTAGTGCTGAAACAGAAAAAGGAAAATAGAAAGAACTGGTGTTATGTCAGGATTGTTGAGCATAGGGATGTTATATGAATTTGTTCAATATTGCTTCTCACATTTTAAAAAACTTGTAATGAGTCAATTATGTTTTTATTAATTGAATGTAATGCAACCTACTCTGATGTCATTTGGCGCTCTGTTTGAGTTAACAAAAGATTTAAAATGTCATTTTCAGAGGCAAACTTTGGAAAGGCTGCTGCATTTCGTCGAAGGTTATTCAATTCTGATGTGGTTTTTCCACCGTGCAATACTAGTTTAAAGGGTAAAAATAAAAAGCTTATGCTAAATTCCACCTGTGTTGACTAATGTTTAACCTGTAAACAAGCCTGGATCCTACAGCTCAAAATGACATATTTATCATTTTACATTTCTATTTCGGGGTTTTGCAGTCAATATTGTACTTACAGTTTCCATTTCAGTGCTCTTTAATAAACAGCATGTACATCACAACAGTAGCTCTAAATATGTTTGATTGGAGGTTTATCCATGCAGAGGAGTTTGTTGAACACATACTGCGACATGGTTCCAGGCGACAAACTCTTATGGTGTCAGGCTTGCTGTCTAGACAGAGTCCAATAGTGTTGTCCCTGGTGTGGCACAGTGCTTGCCTCTGCTGCGTCCCATTTCCACAAGTCACTGAACACTGGTGGCGAACGGCAATAGGACATGCAATGCAATTAACTATTACACAACATTTAAGATGCATTTAGCAAAAACATCTGGTAATGTGCTAAATTAATCTCTTGGGTCCATACCTGTGACCAGGGGCCGACCCTCCACTGTGTAGGGCAGGGATATCGGTTGCAGGACCTGCGGGACTCCGGACGGTCGTCGTTGCAGTGTTTATTGTGAATGAGGCGTGTCGTGTTGTCCTCTGAAGGCTGAACGCAAGTGACAGAGCGCACTTGCATCCCTGTCTTCCCACAGGATTTACTGCAGTTCTGCCACTCCCCCGTCACCCAGCTGAAAGTAAAGAGGGGGATTCTAAACCGGTCAAATTAAATGTTTTGAAATCTAATACTTCTTGCTGTTAAGCAGCTCTAAGCTATTAGCACATTGAAACCTTGAAAGCATACTGTGGTATTTGACATTAGTGGTATTTGACATCAGGATGTTTGCAGCAAATCCTTTATATCCTGTCTTTTGTGGGGTTGGGACCCATAGATCTGATTTGTTTGTACAACACATCCCATAAATGCTCAATGAGGCTGAGATATCAGGTATTTTTAGATCAAGTCAACAACTTAAACTTGCACATTTTTTTACTTTTTTCAAGGTACATTGGATTACCAGCTCTCAGAGAGCCCCAAATCAGTGAAATGTAAAAAAAAAAAAAAACATGATCCGTCAGGGCAGGCCAGCTCTTCCATTACTCTTTGGTCTATTTCTAACATTTAGTTAACCAATGGACTCGGTGAGCATGGTGAGCTTGGTTTGTGGCTATGCACAGGAAATATATAATTACACATGCTCATTTTAAAACTTTACTATCATCGGGCATATCCAGAGTTTTGTACTAGAGTAGCTCCTGTTTTTGTGTTTCTGCAGATTTGCATTAAAGACCACAAAACTGCTGAACTTTTGAAAATACTCTGACCCAGTGACTGAGCCATTCTAAGCCCTTGTCACATTTATTCAGAAATGTTATGCGCGCCAATTTTCCCTGCTTATAAAACAATATTTACTTTAAGGGAACCATATGATATTGATAAATACATACATTGGTGGTGGGCAGTGCTTCTGGTTACAGTCTCTCATGTTTCCTCTGGGCTTCATGTTGGACTTGTTACAGAAGCCTTTGTGAACCATCTTGCTGTCAACCTTTCTTCTGCACCCATATCGCAGATACTGCTTCCCTAAAGAGAGGGACAGATTAGATGATTCTAACATAAAATAATTGAGAAGATAAGAGAGAGCAGATAGGCTGTATTATTTTTGGCTTTTCACCATACCTCCACCACAAGCTTTGGAGCAATATGACCATCTCTTTGGAGCCCATTCGTAGGCGCTGTCTTCTACCAGCATGTTGTCCTGAATGTTTGAGTCCCCGTCCATATTCATCATGTATTTATATGACAAATTGACATCCTCGTCTCCGTGTAATTTTATCTACAAGAGAGATCACCAAACAGAAGCTAAGGAAAACTGGTTTAATTTGAGATTTGTGTTCATAAAAACTCAATGTTGGATTTGATCCTGTTGTTTGTACCATTAATAGTATTCCATGTCTGAGGGGCCCTGTGCTCTGAAGGGTTTCCTTGTCGTTGTCATTTTCATATTCCCACTCCACCCCCTTCTCTATTACAGAGTGGGTTTCGGGGTAGTTATATTCTCCATTAAGGAAAAACAGTCCTGATGCCACGTTTTTTACAGCTGTGGATGATTGAGAATGAATAAGTCTTCGTATATAAAAAAAGTGAACATACACAGATGTGCAATAAAACAAGGAGCAGGGCAGGGTGCCACTTACCGAAAGTATGTGAGGTGGCTTTCAGTTCCTGAATCAGTAAATGCCTCGCTCCTCTGGGAATTTCAAGAACCTTAAGGACGCCTAAAACGAAAACAAACACTCAAAAAGTTGCTATGTTTTGAAATGATTAGGTCTTCCCTTATTTAAAGACCTCAATCTGTAGTTTTCTGACAGAAGACCTAAGCAAATAAGACATCTCGCTAGAAAACTTTTTTTCAGTTCGGGCCTGAAAAAAACGTCTGTTTCATAAATTCTGCTGTCATGCGGTATGTCTGCTCTGACTTAGATAATAGACTCAACATTAGCTCAACTTTGACGTAACTCTTTGGCAATACTCGCATGGGAACGTGGTCAAATTCCCCTGAAGTTAATGGCCCTCTTCAAGTATCATCCCCTAGAGGGCGGTGTTTATTTAAGCAAGAGATCGCAGGGAAGAAGAGGGAAATGAAATACTTTTCCAGCAGTTTTTCTGTTAGATTAAACCAATTTAGCTTTGTTTACCTTGCTTTTTAGCAGTCCGTATGAGTGTGTCTTTAAAGGTTTTACAGCTGGAGTTGTCACCTCCACACACTCCACACTTGTCGTCCTGCTTCAAGGAGCCCACAGTGCCATCACAGCCCACCTTCTGTTGATGGAAACCGAGGAAGTTGGTCAGAATAAGAGCAGCTGTTTAACTTTGACCTACACAAACACACATAAATCCCCTCACCTTACACTCCCCACGCACGCACACACTGTGCGGGTCTTTGTATGAGCAGCGTGTGCCGTCTAGCACCAGTTTCTCCATGAGGACCACGTCTTTGGTCTCCTTTGACTGGCAATACAGGTTGCAGCGTTTGTTAGCTAGAAAACAAACATATTGTCACATTTAACAAACCAACAAAAATAATCCTTTCTTCTAGTTTGTTCTAATTGTGCTATTAAACTAACAGAATTGATACCAGTGAAGGCTCTGGCGCAGCAGTCAATACACTACAGAAAAACGCATTTATGAGAATGTCAAAATGTGTTTAAATGAGATACATTTTTGTGTCAAAAATAGTATTTAAAATAAAGGGACATATATGAATTTGATTGAATAATGATTTGGCATGCAAGCTGTTAATTTTCAGAATTCAAAATTGAACATGCTGTTCTGATACATGGTAATATGTTTCAGAATAACTGAGGTTAAGTTATTAATAGAAAAAAATGTCTATATCACCTCAACAGGTAAGAATTAGTTTAATTAACTATCTGTTGTTAGTATATGGTAAGTGATGACTTTAATCTGCCTTGTTGCTGAAATATGGTTTATGAATAAACTTTAGTAAATCGACATTGTGGTTGCTTAAAACAAAAGAATTAGGAAAAAAAAAACGTTATTTATAGGTTTTCACATTCTAGATACTCTGATTTGAACTATTGCTATACAAATGCAAGAAATTCAACACTTTGGAAAACATTTAAGGATGTGATGGGAAGTCAAAAGTGACTCCTGGATTGCTAAAGCTGATGGTGCAAGAAGTGGAAAAACTCCAAGTATCGCTGAAAAGGCCATGGGGAAGAATGTGGAGCCGGCATGCGGCAACATCTCTTGGTACACAGTTCTATAGACTACATAGTTCGAGAACACCAAGCAAGAAACCTCTCTAATTAAAGCACAGAAAAGCCAAAATAGGGTTAGCTAAATCTTATCAAGGCAAATAAAAAGGCTTTATGGTCATCTGGTTTTGTGCTGAGATTAAATTTTAATGTTGAATTGTTTAGTCAAGATGATGCAGCTTTTGTTCGGCATATAAAATAAAAGCACTCAACCCCAAAATTGTCATTTCCACAGTAAAACACAGAGAAGACATAATAATTACTGGGTCATCAACAACAATATTGGCAACAAATTGAGACAGTTCACACATGAACGTAAAAAGACTTGCATGACAGAACAAAATTAGACAAAATTGAAGACTCAATGACCCAGAACACACATATAAAGTAGCAAAGAAAAGCTTAGATGAATCTCATACTAACATATTGGGTGGCACATCCAGAGTACTTAAGGAATAGCCAGAGATACCAGTGGAGACATGCAAATGACTTTTGGATAATCCTGAAAAAACTTTGTTTGCTGTAACAGCCAATAAACCCCTTACCCTTAATTTGTAAGAGAGGCATGAATTTATTTGATTAAGTGTAAATAAAAACTTTTTTTTTCTTTATATATTGGTTTATTATCTAGTGGGAGAAAAATATTACATAAAAAAGTAATAGTTGGTTGACTTACCATAACTATAAACCAAAGTAATATGAAATATTTTGGTCTTAACGGCATCCGTCTGAATAGGATCTTATTGAGACTGCATAACAGTAAGTCACGCCACAACTACATGAGCCCACAGAGACAAAACCTGGCAGACCGTCCCAGTGAGA
>JAVLVB010000935.1:402513-424236 GCA_032876305.1 Orestias chungarensis
TATATATATATATATATATATATGTATATATATATATATATATATATGTAAATATGTCTAAATTATAGTAGTTGTTGAAGATTTTTCTTTTCATTTCTCAAAAACATTTAGTTTATATGTTAAAAGTTCCTTCAAGTCAAGTCAAAGTTTACTGTCAAAACTGCAATATGTACAGGAAATACAGAGGATTGAAATTGCGTTACTCTCTGACCCATGGTGCAACATTAAACATTAATTAGCAATAAAAAAATATATAAAAATAGAATAAGAATAAAATGAGAATAAACACACACTGAAGCGCAAATATATATACACTGACACATGAAAAATATAGATGTAAAAACGACTACTTGAAAATTTAAAATAGAAGTCCCAATATTAAAACTTAAGGATTTAAAGTGGCAGTGCAGATTATGAAGTCTTGTTAAAAAAACGGTGTAAGTCCGACGGGAGTGCAAAAACAATTATCTGTAGATAGTTTAAAGTGATATGTGCATTGAAAGATAAAGGGGGATGTAAGTTTTTTTGTATTGTTAGGGGGGGGGGGGGGTTAGGTTCGTGAGAGGGAGGGCAGAACAGGAAGCGAGTTGAGGATCCTGACCGCCTGGTGGATAGTGCTGTCCCTCAGTCGGCTGGTCTTGGCCCGGAGAATCCACAGTCTCCTTCCTGATGGTAGCAGACTGAAGAAGCTATGTAGTGGGTGGGTGGAATCACCTGCCATGCAGAGGGGCTTTTCGGGTGAGGCGGGTGTTGTGAAGTTCGTGAAGGGTGGGAAGAAAGGTGCCAATGATCTTCTCAGCTGCCCTCACGATGCGTTGGAGGGTCTTGCGGCAGGACGCGGTGCAGGCGCCTTACCATACAGTGATACAGCTGGTCAGGACACTCTCGATGGTACCTCTGTAAAAGGTGCACATGATGGGGGCTGGAGCTCTTGCTCTTCTCAGCTTACGGAGGAAGTAGAGACGCTGATGACTCCTCCTGGCTAGAGATGATGTGTTATTATGTTGATAGGTCCTCAGTGATGTGCACACCCAAGAACTTGGTGCTGCTCACCCTCTCCACAGCAGAACCGTTGATGGTCAGAGGTTGTTGATGGAGCATGTTGTGTGCGTGATTTTCTGAAATCCACAGCAATCTCTTTCGTTTTTTCAATGTTTAATGAGAGATTGTTGTGTTTGCACCACTAGGACAGGCGACTCACCTCACTCCTGTAGTTTGTCTCGTCATTGTTATTTATGAGACCCACCACAGTCGTGTCATCCGCGAACTTAACAAAGAAGTTGGAGCTGTGCAACGGTGTGCAGTCGTGGGTCAGCAGAGTGAATAGGAGAGGGCTCAGCACACATTCTTGGGGAGCCCCCGTGTTCAGAGTGATGGAGTTGGATGTGTTGCTGCCGACCCGTACTGCCTGTGGTCTTCCAGTCAGGAAATCTAACAGCCAGTTGCACAGTGAGGTGTTCAGCCCCAGCCTGTCGAGTTTGAGAATGAGCTGTTGGGGGATGATCGTATTGAATGCAGAGTTGAAGTCTATAAATAGCATTCGTACAAACGAGTCTTTAGAGTCCAGGTGAGTAAGGGCTGAATGGAGGACAGTTGAAATGGCATCATCAGTCGATCGATTTGACCGATATGCAAACTGAAAAGGGTCCAAGGAGGGGGGAAGGACCGATTTGATGTGTTGCATGACTAGCCGTTCGAAACACTTCATGAGGATGGGGGTGAATGCTACTGGGCGGTAGTCATTAAGGAGGGCGACGCCTTCTTCGGGACAGGGATAATGGTGGTGGCTTTAAAGCATGTAGGAACAACAGCCTGACTCAGCGAGATGTTTAAGATGTCTGTAAAGACGTCTGCAAGTTCCCCAAGTTCCTTGAACTCTCAGTTGAAGCTGTTATCCTAGTTTTTATGATGGAGCCCCTTTACTTTCTAGTTTATTATCACACTAGGTTTCTGTTTGGAATAAACCTCACACAAAGCATTTATTTATTTACTGCCCTTAGATTATTTACCAAATCCTTGTCATTTATTAGTGGTTGAAGTTTAGTTAAATTTTCTACAGGAAATGCTTCCTTTTCTGAGTCCTGTATCCCGCATGTCTACTGTTTGACTGCTTTTTGGTTTTTCATGTACGTTTGCCTCGATATTTCACTAAACAGGGTTCCAGGATACATGCCTACAGTTTTCCCTCTGCAACACCTAATAAGCAAGAAGTGCCTCTCAATATATTTAGCACTGAGTGTCTGTTATGAAGATTTGGTGACCCTAGTATGATTAACCTCCCACTAGGATAGTACACTAGGAAAATATGCAATGTTTATGAATATTGTGATACAGATATGACTATTAATAAACAAAAAAAACATGAGACAGCTGACCTAATGAATTTCTGAGCTTGAGTTTTGCAAACTTCAGTTAGTAAATAGACCAGAAAGTTGCTGGAAGTATGTAATTCATTATTTCCATCTTAAGAAACTGTCCTTATTAGAAAAATAATTGCATATGTTAACATCTACTGTTTAGGAAGAAAAAAAAAAACTTCAATAATTGATAAATAATTGAATTTTTTTTTGCTGACTCAACATTATTAAGTCTATTATCAGCATAGGTAACCGGACTACATAGTGCACTTCAACCTATTCTTTGTGATATTGATATTGTGTACCGTAATTGCTTCAATTATAGATTCCCGATGAGGTGTCAAGCCTTATATTTATACATTTTCCTCCAATTGAGTAAATCTACTAAATTTTGTATTTTTCTAAATTTTTGCATTGTAGTATTCTGCCACCTCGATAAAAAAGATATATAAAGCGTTACCAATAGTTGGAAAAGGTTTTACTAATGTGTTAAGACCTGATCTGTATGTATAGTATTGATAAGATTTACAATAGCTTGTCTTTTTTTTCCTCCAGTAGCATTAAACATATTAAAAATAACAAGAACAACAACAATAGCAATTATAATAATAATAATGATAATACTATAGTCATTATCACAGAGCAACAGAAAAAATCCTTCTTGTTTTTTTGAAGACGTGCTGTGACATCTTCTGGAGGGTCAGAAGGTGTTAATGAGTATTTTGCAAACTCTGCTCTATTTTAGAGACATGTGATCTCTGTGTGAGAACACTGAAAGCTTCTGACAGCAAAACCAAAGGGTAAGATGAATTCATTACTAGCTGGTTGCCTAATGCAACATGTTTCTTCTCTCAGGAGTAAATCACAACACAGCTATTTAAACAAGGAAAATTCTCAAAATGAGGAATAAAAACAATTTGTTAGACAAATATTATAGTCTGCAGTTGACACTCTCATACTTATCAGGAAAGTATAAGATGATGAACCCTGAATGGAATTCAGTTTTACTTCCTCCATCATCGTCTTCCTCCAACAAAATCACACTGGTTAGCTCATTCACATGGGGTGAGGTGATTTAAGATGCTGAATGCTTTAGTGGGAAAAGAGTATGGCATTTAGAAGTAATAAGACTGAAGAAAAACAATTTAGTGAGGTCTTTTAGATGAGAACTAAGCATAGGGCTTTGCTGTACAGTTGCCCTTTAGGTGGATGATAATTTCACATGTATTAAGATCGAAGTGACACCACAGCTTATAAATAGGTGGGATCTGACAATTGAACTTATGCAGCCATATGGATTTTACTGTTTCTTTAATGTCAAAAGTTTCCGAACTTTAGGCTTATTCTCAGGCATTGGAGTAATTGTTTATTATTCAAACAATATGATTAGTCAGAGAAAATTTGTATTAGAAAATGAGTGGAGGAGGTAAAGATGCTAATTTATTGTTAGTTGCCAAATCTGCCATATCTTTTAGAGGTCTGGTCATAATTAAAAGGTGGGCTCCCACTAACCCAATAACAATACAACACATGCTCTAAAGCACTTGAAATAAAGGCCCAGCACGACCTAATCACTCTGGTTTGTTACTCACAAGCATTTTTCGTTGCTGTAAGCAAATGTCTACTTACGGTCTGGGTGTTCATAAGGCAGCCAGGGGTGCTTGTTGCTGTACTCTGAGGTGTGACACTGCTCCTCCCTGGGATCACTGTAAATGTCCTCGCATTCATCTGTGTTGCACATCTGGAATTGGTAAATTGCCCCCCAGCAGGTCCGCCCACCGTTGGCTGGACTGGGAAAAACACAAGGAACGGGAAATGTTCTTTCTGTTTTATTGGTATTCTGCTACCTTGTGAATTTTCATTACACCATAACCTAGAATTATCTCTTCAAACACATCCTCTAAACCCGCTTTTCAAACATACAGTGCTGGTCAGATTTGAAGGTACACCTGGTAAGGATAAGGGAAAAAAAACACGCTCGCTGAAAAATAACTTTATACCTAGGATTGTCACAGTCTCTTGTGCGAAATTGCACTCCTCCTCCACAGGTGCGCGAGCACTGGCCAAATTCGCTCCATGATCCCCAGTTTCCATCTTGCTTCATGATGTCGGGAGTCAACCAGATGCAGTGACCTTTAAAGCAGTGCTGCAGCGGAACACCAGAATACACCTAATTAACTGTCTACATTTAGTGAATAAAACATTTAACATAAAGTTCTAATAAATAACGTTTATTTTTACCTTTCCATCTCCACACATTGTGCCATCAATAGGCGGCCCCTTCTTGGTCTTGCAGAAGAACGGGTTGTCTGGGTGACTGCACCACAGCTGCTTGCAGGGGTCGAATGTACGGTACTGTTTGGGAGCACAGAGACTCCCTACAGTCAAAAACATCAGCCAATAATAAAAATTCTGCTTAACAGGTCATTGAGCATGTAAATTCATGGGGAAAATAACACGTAATAAAGCTGAGATGGGTGGAGAAACGCCACAAGAGTAGCAGCGACAGAAACACATCAGACAATACCAACAATCAACCTGCACAGACTTACTGCAGTTAACACTGGCACTCACTGAAAAACACACAGCAGTTCATGCAAACTTTACCAACAGATACAGAGCCCTGCAAAAGTAATCCTACCTTCATTCTCATATTCCCACATTACAGCCAATAACTACATTTTAACAGGATTTTGGGTGGAACACAAACACAAACTGTTACTTAATTGTAAAGTGGAAGGTAAATGCCACTTAGCTTGCAATTGTTTTGTTTTTTTCTTTTAACAAAAATGATCTTATCAAAATGTATTTGTACTCACCCTGTTTTAATCTGATGCCCCTTAACAAAATCCAGTGCAAATAACTAGTTGCCTTTAGAATTTACCACATAGATTTTTGAATTTGAGCCTGTGCAATTTAATGTTTTTATAAAAAAATTGTGAAAAAGGTAAAGCAGGACCAGATTATAACATATATATATATATATATATATATATATATATATATATACACAGGGTAATATCGTGCACTCCAGAAGAAAGGCATTGTAAAAAGAAATAGTTATAAGAAGTTCATTTTACCGCATTACATTTACAATAAGAAACATGGTTGTGGCAGCATGAGGCTATAAGGATGCTTTTCTTTAATATGGTTGCTTTTCAGAGTTATTTGTACTAAGGTTGAATAAATAAAGGTAAATGTAGAAATATTTAGGAAGAAAGCCCAATCTGTCCTGCTAAAAAGTTGAAACTAATGTGTGAAATCCCTATTAACTTGAGAAAGACAGACAGTCAGAGCTGCAATTAGTCATGGCAAGGCTATCTGGAGGGCAGGCATAATTTAACCGAACAAATATTTGTATAAATTGTTATTGATTGCAATTGACGTTTGGTTGATTTCATGGAAAGACATTAGGATAATCCAATGAAATCTCCCAGCCACTCTCAGCCCGCCACTCTCCCCCTTGTATTGCAGCTATAAAATATGGCCATCCGAGTAAATGTCAATATTTAATACATAAAAAACAAAAATATAAAACAAGTAATGAATATCTTATTTAATTGTTGGAGGGCCATGTCCCCAGGGATGTTAGAAGGATGTGCCTTTCATTGGTGCGACTTCACAGAAGTACTGCATTTGTAGGTTTACTATAGTGTGCACAATGGTTTTGTACCATTGTCGATAATTACCTGAATGGTTCTAAAGCCCATGGTCTTTAAAGAGTCTATTTGGAGTGACAGTTTCCCCTTTCCTTAGGTAGAGTTTACATGTTTAATTAAAAGCTCCTATATTAATTGTAGAAGGGACTGTACAACTTCAATTTAGCATTTCTGACCACAACTTTGCTCAATGTTTCCATCAGAGCACCAAGGTTAATGCAGCATATGTATCTGCTGGTCTTTGTATTTTATGCTGTCCTTATCTCTATATCTTCTACAGACAAGTTGCCAATTTGATGAGGATTGTGGTTTTTGTGACACTGTGGCTATCTCTCCCAAGAGTGTTAGGGTGCTTGTCTTAATTTTAATCTTTAAAACACGCGCTGATACCCTCTAGTATGTTGTGCGCCTTCCCATATAATATATATAATTGTGGTGGGCACATTTCTTGTCCCACCCTAGCCCTGGATAAAACGGTATTATCAACATTTGACTTTTTTGTGTCAGAATTAAATTGGGAATCTGTCGCAAAACCGATCTTCACAAAGGCTCTCCATCCAACATGACAGATCTAATAGGTATACTGCATAAAAAAGGGGCTGAAATTTTACTCTCTAAACTGATGCGCAGCTATAACTACAGAGAAAGGTCCAAAACTGACTTCTCTAAAGATAAAACATCCATCATTTTCCTTCCACTTCACATTTTCGTCTTTGTCCAGATCTGTAACATGAATTACAGAGCATTATGTGCCTGTAACAATTTTACGACCTCAAGTGTAATACATACTTTTGCAAAGCACTATAAGGGAGGTCAGAGGGCAGAGTGCTTAGAGACAAAAGCTGAGATTTCTGTGGCTGATAAAATGTCTCTCAACATGAATGGAGGACCAAATTCAGCAAATTCCCCTGCTTGACCAAAATGAACCAAAGATGCCATCAAACGAACCAGACTGCCCTCCTGTCTCCTCTCCAAAGAACCTCCTACCTAGCATGACCCTGGGGGATTTCTACAGGTCAGGAATTGACGTACACACTTTGGCTTAGACTGAGGTAGGTTATTGTTAGCTATAGATAGAATGAAGGATCCCAAAATACAGGGAAAAAATGGCCTCCTTTCTGGCTAAGCCTTTTCCCCAAGGATGGGAAAAACATCTCTCCACACTTTTTCACTTGTTTACATTCATACAAGTGCCAATATATTGTGGCTATTCCTGCCAGAGGTGCGACGATTTACCACCAGGCTGCAAAAAACGACTCTTGGTACAGTATTGGACGGAGCCATAATGGCCACTCAAATGAATTCCAAGTATCCCGTTACTTTGAAAGATTTTGTCGTGGCTTTCTCTCAAAGCACAAGCATTTTAGAATCCTGCAGACGAAATCCGGACAAAAGGCGCAAAGTACAACCAGAACAAAAATGAAGGAGCAACATTACAAACACATGACTTTGGGGAACAGAAAGAACAAGAAAACCTAACAAAACAAACATGTCCACAAGTCCTCTTGAAAGTGGAGTGGCCTTACCTGCGTTCCTGACTGGCTCACCTTTTGTAGCTGAGGGGAATGAGTTTGACAAGAGAATAGAGGGTAATCTAGCAACTTGTGCAAAGCCCCTGATCAAACCCTTAGTCAAGAAACAGCTTTGCGGCAGCGTGCCACAGTGGCTTTACAGTCACATCAATTATTTGGCTGGCTCTAATGCATGTAAAGATCAAAGAAAAATTGCTTCACCTTAATGAAGCTTTTCTAAAAACTTTTCGGTCTTTACAAAATTTTATTTCTAACATGCTCATGTAAGGGCACTGTGGTATGAAGGCAACGGATAGGCTATAAAAAGGCATTTCTTGCAAATAAACTAATAACAGAAAAAAAGTAATCGCTAACAAAACCAATTACCTGCTTTTAAGCAAGATGTCGATCCCACCGATAGCCGGGAGAAGAAGCAAAGGACATCAGGAAAACGTAACTGGCTAAGTATGTGTGACTTATTACAGTCAAATCTTATACATTAGCACACAATATTGGGCTCAAATAAGAAGCCCAACTTTTAGAACTTGGGAAAATACTCGAAAAATCCATGCTATTGTACAGACCAGTAAGCAGTCACTCGTACTTAGACGCTTAAGTACTTCTCTGATTTAATTGCAGGGAATTAGGGTGCCATCATCAGAATGATGATAAAGGAAGTAAGAATTAGTGGAGTAAATGGTTTTCTTACCGCGGTGCACGTGGTGTAGCCCACACCGAAGTCAAAGCGACACTGTTCATTCATGGAATAGTGCAAACCAGGAAGTTGTGGCAGCGATGGCCAGTTGTGATCAAACGGGTCGTCTTGAAGACAGTCATAGGAACTGCAGGAGCAGTATAAAATTGTTTACTTCTTATTTCTATGACAAATAGGATTATGTGATCTTTCCACTCCAAGACAGATACTGTACAAAACAAGAAAAATCTGCCACGGTAGCATGTTTTGACAACAGGCAAAACAAGTTTATGCTGAAACTCAAACACGCTGTTTAGGGAGTGTATTAATTAAAATAGATCTCTGACCATTAACAGATATAATTAGAAAGGCACATACCAAATCAGATTTTCTGTTAGAAATGACACGGTCATTTACTTTTTATAAATCTCAGATGAGACAAATTCAATTTAAATGTGAATTTTTAAAAAAAAGGTTACTCTGGAACTATGCTAGTAGTTTTTAGTTTTTATATACCTTATAAAGATTTGAAATAAATATAAGTAAGTTACATATTGATGTTACACTTTTGCAAGAATACTTTGCTTATAAAGTGATCTTCTACAATTGACGTTAAATAAATATTCTTCAGAGTTTTTTGTTGAAATTATCATTTACAATAACAGCTTGCATAAAAAATATCAGCTGCATCTAACAAAAGCTTTCTTTATTTACTATTATGTTCCTGTGTATGTGTCTTACTGAAGATACCGTCCCAGCTCCTGCATGCTACATCTGGACCACTGAAAGCGGTGAAAGGCAGCTTGCACCAGAGGAGCCATGATGCTGCCCAAGAGCACCTCGTCCCCGCAGCGGTTTCCCTGACCATCATGCTCCATCCCAAGCCTATGCATGCACAGAAGAAAAAGAAGAGAGATAGGAGTTGGTGGGGAGTGCATGGAAAGGACAAAGACCAATAGAGACATAGTGGAAAGGTGTGGAATGAACAGATCAAGGAGCAACAGATTGAGGAGTCTATTATCACATACCACTTGAATGAAACTGCGACGAATTAGAGTGATACTGCTTCGCTATCTGTTCCTGTTTATTACTGGTAATACTTACACATGCCCGGTTTCATGCGCCACCACAAAGGCAGACGAGAAACCATCCTCATGATTCAAAGTGCAGCTCCTCACAGGATGGCACATACCCGTCACTGGAGCATAACCTGAATAACCAGGAGGAGAGAGGCAACTTTATAGATTTACCGACTAACTGTGGAAACATTTAAGAAAAAATGTGTAAAAATGTCAGCAATGTTTAACCCCCATTTAACACTTTCTTAACTAATGTAAAGACTAGGTGTATAATCATTGAAATATATTTACACACACAATGACTGTATTTAAGTTACTCTTTTAGGCATTTTGTTACCCTGAATTTAATTTAAATAGGTATTTTTGGTTTTTAAATGAAAAAAAAAAACATGTTAAAAGTGTAAAACAAACACATTTCTGTTCATGTGTCTAATCCTAAACCCAATATGTTGGCTTCTGTCTTTGCAAATGCCAGTCTACGGCTTCCTGTGAGTGTGCTGTACTCCCTTTAATTGTGGAGCTGTGGCTGGCTCTTCTCTGTATATTGATTTTCTGCTGCTGAAGGCTGTGCCCAAGGGTAGCTGAAGGGCTTCTGGCTTGCTAGGCCACTGGCTTTAGAGGCCTCTCCCCTGGGCCTGACTGTTAGCTTGTGCTCTTCTGCACAGAAAACCATTAACCACTAAAGCCACAGTGCACCTTGCAAATTAGATGGGGAAGAAGGAAACACAGCTATCTATGGGTCTCTACAGTCTTTGTAGATGCAAAAATATATGTACAACAAGTATTGGGTGTGTTAATCGTGTCCTTTATTACCCTGCATGCCAGTGGGGCCGAATTCTTGGCGTGTGAGGAAAATGGCGTGATCATGGTACTCGGCATCCCCGGTGTCCTGCTTCTGCTGCAAAAAGGCCCAGCGACACACATTCTCCAGACTCTGAGATGGGTTGCCAAGTTCAATCAGGCTCATGGACTAAAATGCAGACCAAAACAAACAAAAAGACTGCACAAATTATTATAAAAATTAACGGGTCCCTACTTTAGTTCATGTACAGTATTTACAGAAATCAAATTCCCCCCGTAGGGGGCAGTGTAACTGTGTTGTTATCTCCCTCTTTATCACACACAGAGACACACAAGTTCACCTTTATCTATGTTAATTCTAACCACGGTCTTTACTAATCTCTCCTTCTTCTTTGCTGCTCTCTGTTATCAAGTTCTCTGTTCATGTCTACTGTAGTGCTTGAACACATCTAAAGACCAGTTGGTTCACAAAAAGCATGCAGCGGGAGCAAGACATATGGCCTGCCTCTGCACACTTGATGGAGTATTAAGTATGCACTCTGCTCAGCCCTCATTAACACTGGGTAGACTGTACGTGTGCACCATTTCCTACTGTAGTTGCCAATGAGTGTTTAAGTACATTCCGGTAAGATCCCCAAATATTTTCTACAATGGTGCATTGGTTGTAAATGTTGCGCAGCGAATGTGTGTGTAAAACATGGGTATGTGAGTGTGGCTGCATTCAGGGTCACACAGTCAATCTGCAGGCTGTCCGGTAGCAGCTCCCTAGCTCTGGTAATTGGGAATGATGGACAGCCAAAGCTTTGGGTGAAGCTGCACAGGGTCTGGCCCTGAATGCCCAATGCTGTGTAGTTCGTGTGTATGTGTCTGTTTTAGCATTTCTCACCTTGTAGGGTCTATTCATTACATAGTGATGACCTACTGCTTCTAGTCAGCTTGAGACCCATAAGGAGCTTTTATTTATTTATTTAGGTTTAGGAAAAATGTGCAAATGAACTTTAGGTTAGCAAAGATTTAGACATGCACTGGTAATGTTTAATTAAATATAAGGATGAGGGTTACACTATAGAAAAGAAAAACAAGATTGGCAGTAATTCAAAGGGTTGTTGCGACAGAAAGGCTTATTGCATGTATGTATGTACACGAGTGCATGTTTTGCCCTTTACTTATTATTGGGAGTATATGCGCAGGAGCAGTGGAAAAACATCAGGGGATACATATCCAAGAATAAATTCATACATTCTGTCCACTGGGGTAACCCCTTCATTCCCGCTACTCAGCATCCTGCCCTTCTCTCTTCAGTACAGGCATGCAGATAGAGTTACAGTGCAGAGAAAAGGGATGCTGCCCCTATTGTCCTTACTCTTTATGAATGAGGGAGAGTTATCATTGATTATTTACCTTTGTCTAGACTGGAGATCATTCTGTGCTCCAACCAGCTAAGAAGAAGAACGATTGCATAACGGACAGAGTTCCTGTGGGCTTTAGTGCTGAACTTTGAAGCGTGCGACTTGTAAAAAGTCCCTTGAGATGCTGCATGCTTTTAGTTCCTGTTTTGCTTGGTCACTGGAATAACAAGCTTTTGGGCATATGTGTGTCCTGATGACTGGATGTGTGTGCTGTGTATTTGTTTATAAGTTTGCTTTAAGCAAGCGTGGTGAAATCCCAGTTTCACGGATAGTGCTGACATAGTAACAAAATGGCGACCACATGTGAGCCCAAATCTTGTTGTTCTGAAACATAAATGCTCCAGGAACTGTGGTTCAGTTGTTTTCTCTCCAGGACTTCGAGTTTTGTCAGGTCTCACCTTGCCGTAGCCCAGCATGATTATCCGCACCAGCACCACATTGATTTTTGCTCCCAGAGAATCGTCATGGTAGATCTCGTTTACCTGGAGATGCAAAGACGAGCACAGAAAGCAAAAGCAACTTTAAAAAAGATGGTGAAATGACTAAAACATAGGGGAATCATTCTGTGTGCAGAAGTTGTGTAGGACCACCAAGAACAACAGGAATCCATTTTGGTTTTAGGTGAGACGAAGATTGAGTTTGTAAAGCAACAAAAAACTCTAGAAGGATCAGTAAATGTGGGCATGCTTTTTCTTGAAATAGCTTGTTAGACTTCATTACGTACCGTTTATAACAGTAGAACTAAAACAGATTTTCCATTATAAATTCAAATATCTTAAAGCTAGTGATGCTAAAGATTGCCCCCTAACTCAAAAAAGGCAAAGCTAACAACAGAGGCAATTAAAATATTAAACCATAGGGTCTCCTACTGTGACCACGTTGTATGCTCTAAATAATCATAGGTGTCCACCAGATATGGAAGAAACAAGAAATAGAAGAAAATGACATGTAATTGTATGTTAGCCTTCTTATTGGTATTTAATCTATTACATTGATTGCCTACTGTTCAGGAATATTGTTGAAGTTGGAGCAAACTTTGGTCTTGAGGATATATTGTTGTGATAGAGCAATAGAGAGTAGCATATAATTGTGAAGAGCAACTAAATGTTCTTGGTATTTTCTCAAAAACTCTTTCAAGGGTGTCCACATTTGAGAAATCTATAACCCAAAAATGTAGTAGAGTACAGCAAACATGAAAATCTGTCAAGAAATTATCATCAGCAAGGCTATTCAAGAAGACTGTTTTCTAAAGAAGCAGTCAGAGGTTCTGCTGAAAATGTAGACTTGATAGATAGGCAACAACTAATCCATTGTTAAAAGAAAACCAAAACGAGTCCTGCTAGGAAGAACACCAAATATGCAGGAGTTGGTGCTTAGTTCAGATTAGATAAAAAATCATACAAAATCTTTTCTGCATTCATGCAAATGCCCCTGTATAGAAAAAAACTCAGGATGAAACATGGTGATGGAAGAATAATGCTGTCGGATTGTTGTTCTGAAACATGGAACGAGAAGCTTATCAAAGCTGATGGGAAGATAAGTTAAATTACCTAAAAAACGATCTTACAGAAGATTTTACATTCACAATTGGTCAAGTGGTCAAGAATAATTTTTTTTTTAGCTAAAATAAATATTTGAGTGGCTTTTTTCAAACCTTTTCTTAGAACTATTTTGTTTAAGAATTTACAAAATGGTAAATACCAGCACTTCAACAAATCCTGCATTTAGGACAAAAAACTGAGGGAAGGATAAAAAAAAAAATAAAATAAAAAAGATTTAGTCTAAGGAAATTTGGATTCCCATGAGAAAGGATGCAAAGGATGGAAAGTGCCTAATGCAAGGAAACAAGGTAATGTTTAACAGGGGAGATGCAGAGAGCACTCCTCTGGCACACACACTGACACACACAGACACCAAGCCAAAGAGAGATAGGGAAAATTGGCACTAAAATCGAGGCCTGCTGTCCTCAGTGGCTGTGTTTGGTGCTTAATGAGGCAAAGGGATGTAAAAACAGACAGCCATAATGAGATAGCTGATGGACATGCTGCAGAGAGACACACACACACACACACACACACACACACACACACACACACACACACACACACACACACACACACACACACACACACACACACACACACACACACACACAAAAACGGTGCCCAAAGAGAGGTGCAGCGATAAGAAGAAACACTGCAGAGACATGGAGCAAGAGACAGGTATGACGGGAAGCTAAGGGGAAGCTGAGGAATACTTCGAATGTAGACCAAGAGTCAGAAGAGAGAAAAGAAGCTGAACGCAGACGGGAATAGAAACATGCAGAGAAAATCTTGAAAAGGAATGATGAGCTCTTAGAAAGCAAATATATCATTAAGTTCCTAGGGAAACATAAGAAGGAAGAAAAGAAGATGAAAAAACTTGAGGAAAGGTTTTCCTTCAATTTGTTTATAAAAGTAAAAAACACACTTGCAATCTCCCAATGATAATGGAATAATTGCAATAAAAGTCATTTTAAAGAACTAACTGAAAATAATTCACTTATATATATCAGCATATTAGAAAAGGGACACTAAAGAACTTGATTGTAATAAAAGAATACATTAAAAGGAATTAAAAAATGTGCGGGTGATGGCAGCCTTTTCACCAGAGTAATTTGTGCATAATCTAAACACAATAACGTAAACTGGCTGGTTTCAATACATGGATTCTATTTGGAGGCACACACATTTAGTTTACTCGTACATTTTTGTCAACTAATTTTCTGTTTTGTTTGTTGTCGTAACTAATTCCTTTTTTCTTTTACAACAAAGGTTGCTGGTTATGATCTGTGAAAGTTCCCAGACAAAGTGGAAGAAAGGGATACAAACACTTAAAATAGATGAGGGGATAATACAAGAACACCATTAAGTCTGGTTGGAAGGGGGGAACTCGTTCTTTATTTAAGCCTAATATTCTTTGTGTATATATAAAGTATGAATTAAAAAACTATTATTTTAGATTAGTTTATAACAAACTAAAATGAGCTATTCTGTTTTTGTAGTAAGCGGTTGTATTGTGTTTACCATTGTGTTGTAATGGTGTCGATCAACCTGTATATCATTTGTAGTGATGCCCTGTTTGTCCAACCAGTTAGTTTGTTTACATATTTTGCCTGAATTTATTTTTTTGTTTTCCAACATCTTTTATGAGCTCACCATTCATATTTTTTCTTTTTTTGTAAATGTAACTTTGGGTTTGTATGAAAACCTTTTTTTCCAATAATACCTCTGAGTTCTCCTGTTTCAGCTTGGCCCATCACAGTACAAATAACAAACAATTGTTATAACATGTCATAACAACCTTAAGTTCTTGCTAAGAATAGGTATGCAGCTCCAACTTTGAAATCTTCTCCAGATCCGTAACACCTATGTCAGAAGCAAAGTAGACGTTGTGGAGGATGGTCAAAAATGGTAAAAGTAATATTTATCTCTGTTTTGAGTTGTCTGTACATTTAAAGAAAAATATAATATAAAGGTTTATACATATATTTTGAGAAAGGGGTTTTTACTTTATTTATTTTGCTACAAGCACATGAAATAGGAAGCAAGGAGGAAGAGAAAAGAAGGGAATCATAATTCAAACATGACCTGCAACTTATATAATAAAAAAAATCCAGATAGGATTCAAATGTTTGTTTTCTGGTTGAAAGACATTTGATGCTCTCTTATCTTTAACCTATGATGCAAACAGTGTAAAAATATTTTGTAGCATTCCAGGGCTGCCTGCCTGTGGGAGTTTCTTTTGGTTTTTATATGATCTTTTCCCACTGGGGCGTAACATGTCATGAGGCCTGGCCCAGCTAAGAGGTAGTGTTGGCAGTCCAATGTTTTTTTACACATTACACTACTGTTCGCTGTAGACCTTTGCCTCTCACACAGTGACAGCTGAGATGTCTCCATCTTCCTCAGGGTAAGTACAGGATAAAATGGGTATAGTGAAAGCCTGGAATGAATATTTTATAAAGTGTCTTGTTTGGGTTTATGTGAGGTTTTTTATTCCGTGTTTTGATTGCCATGTCGAATGGAGCTCAGCAAGGACAAGCACTCTTAAGTGTGACCAGCAGCCACGTTAGCTCTGTAAAGCAGTAAAAGCAGAATAATAGTGGTTTGGGTCTTGTAAACAAGTAACAGTGAAAACTACATATGCTTTTACAGTGTTTACCCACTTTACTGCTGCACAAGCATTAGGAAGTTCTTCCTAAAGCAATCACAAATATGGGGCCATTATCATGCTTGTCATATATTCTGTGTATGCACACTTAAGTGTTCAGCTCAGTGTTTACTTACATTTCTATAGGGACTTAAGTGTTGAACACAGTAAATAACATTTATTATAATATCGCTAAACTCTTGTGATATTATGTTTACACTTGAGACAAAAGGTCCCATGGTAAAACTTCAGCTTGTAATGTATTTTCATTTAACTGTTTTATCATAACCTATTAATTAACAATTATTAACTATCTATTGTTTTGCCATTTTAGATATTTTTTAAAATATCTTAAAAGTTATAACTACAAAAAAATATTTGTCAACTTTTGCACATTTTTAAGAGAAACTAATTTTGGCCAGGTGTATCCAAAATCCTTCTTTCTGTAACATACAGTCAACATATGAAGCAACGTATTTAGTGTCTTGTACTAATTTACATTACAAGATATGGTAATGTGAAGCTTACATAACTGTAGATTTACATGGCTGTGCGAATATTGTCTACCACTGACGTTTTTCAGGTAGCATCCCCAAAATCTGTTACGTTTTTTAAAGAAAACCTGTATTGTCTGTCTTGTTCATTAACATGACAACATTTTTAATGTTGCTAACAATAACTTAGTCATTGACATGAATACTTTTAATTACATAATTATAGTTTAAGCATCAATGATTTTAGCCTACCTCTGTTAACATTTTAGGATTTAATATCTTGATATTCGATATTTTCTAACATTCAGTATCTTGATATTTGCAGAAAAAAAAACATACTTGGTCCCAGTGGCTGTCTGAAAGTGACCTTTGTGTGCTCTGCCAGGATTTGACAGGAAAAAAAGACAAATAAACTAACTAAAATTCAAAATGTTTACCTAGGTGTACATGGAAGTACACGTAATCTGTTTGTAAACTTTAATACTTTGCACACTTCATATGCTGTTATTGGAACAGCATAATTATCTTCAGCAAATATCTAAACTCAGCCTCCACAGACTAACAATCCAGATTATATATGTTTGTGTGCCACTTGTATGTCACTGTCAATATTGTTAATTGATCCTTTACTTCATCCCCCTGCCTTCTACCTAAATTTCCATCCACTTCTAAACAGACCTCTGTACCCAGGTGTTGATTAGCTATTGCAAGGTCCTAAATCTCCTAAATGTTGTTCAAGGATAAATTAACAGTCGTTTTTTCTTTTGTCCGGGCCAATTTAAAGGTTTATTGTGGTTTTGTTCGAGGTGGGATTTTTACAGCTTGCCTGAGTGGTTGGCAGGTGTTGCTCTCATTTTACCTGACTTGCAGCCACCGCTGCTATGAAAACGTGTTTTATGGAGCTTGTTTAAACTTTCTCTGGTATTACCAGGAAGTTTCCCATCCTCCTGTTGAGGATGTTCTCCCTCTCCTGCTATTCATTTTTAGTTTAAACTCTGAAGGTACTCCTACATAAATTCCAAAGTTTCTTTTTGTGTTTTCTGTCTTCTTAAACCCCCATTTGGTCGCTACAGGTGGCAGCTTGTTTTAAGCCAGCTTCTGCTGGAGGTTCTTTCCTGTTAAAGTGGAGTTTTTCATCTCCACTGTCCCTACAGGAATATTCAGTATGAGTTATTGCTATAAAGTCAACGACAGAACACAAGCTATGATCCAATGCGTCGGTATGCTACTCCAGGATGAGTGTTTCCTTTAATAGAGAAACATTTAAGATAATCGGAATAATAAACTAGCTTGGTTTAAAAACTAGGATGAACTGGAATGCACGTATAATTTGACAGAAATTGGTTCTCTTGTAAAGTGCCTTGGGGGTGACTTTTTTCTGAACTGGTTCTAAATAAATGAACAGAATTGAACTCTTATCATTAAAGCAGGACACCTAAGTAAGCAGAAAAGTTTCACTTTTTACCAGGGAAATTTGTCAAAAGTTCCACATGAATTAGATAATACCTACTTTTCTGCATTTTTTTTTGTGAGCACAACTGTGAATATTCTTATCCTGAAAAAAGAGTTTTGATTGCGCTCTAAAACCAAGTGCCTGTCACAACATCAGTTCACCAAGAGTCTATTATTAACTGTACTTGCTTTCCCACCTTTTTCCTCCATGTACATTTTCCAGAGCTAGTGGTAAAGCAGAAAATGAATAATTTTGATGATCTCCTGCAACCTTTAAACAAATAATAATTACCACATATAACAGAGGCAGACGAAATGCAGATCGGTTTACTAATAGGGCTCATCAAAATTAAAAATGCAGAGATAAACAAACCACCATTTTCAGCAGTGACTAATATTATACAAAGAGCAATTGATTAACGCTTTGTTGCTCCCTTTTAAAGGTCTTACTAATGAGTGAGAGACAGGTAGACAGACAGATCGCCTAAAGTTCTTAAGTTTATCACCTTTTTGTTAAGCCGTAGAAGATTAAGAGTATTTTATCAAGACCCATCACAAGAAACATAATCTTTACACAACTCTTGTTTCGAAACCACAAAAAGCCATTCAGTTCCATTTTTTAAATACTGCAAACCAGTACGAATTCAATGTCAATGTAAAATATATTTATCTTACAAAAAATTAGAGTGTAAGCGCAGATACCCTTAAACACAAAACTGTATTAGAAAAGGAATCTGTCCTATCACATTTCTTGGTACAGAACGTTTTTATTTGATTTTCTAATTGGATTGCCGTAGAATCAATATAAATATCGCATACAATTATCACTGCCATGGAATTTCCGTAATTGCTACAAAAATGTTGCAGCAATGACCTCATGTCAACATTGCTTAAGCCTAATGTTACACAAAACAAATTCTCGGTCTGCATTGATGAAGACCCACTCATACTTCAAAACTAGCAGAGGCACCATATAATGGCAGAATGGCCAACCTTCTGCTTCACTGAGCTAAAACTAACTCAACCTCTTAGCTTATCTAAACACACTCTAAACTGTGTTTAGATATAAATCAATTATACACAGGCAAATTGAATAAACCCCCCCCCCAAATATTATTAAATATTTACTTAAATACCTATTGTAAAAAAATACAAATAAAAAAAAGAGCAAGAATTAGGATGGTCTTGTGGCAGTACTAAATTTACTTTTAAACATACTATATTTTTGAATACTTAAAAATGTTTTGCTTCCACACTCTGCAATAAAAAACGTGGTAAAAAACATAATTTGATAAAATACTGTAACAAAATACCCCAATTCCATATTACTGTTTTTGTGATTGGTTTCTCAATTTGGGGCACACTCAAGAAATGTACCAATAAAATGAGTGTATGTTGCAATACAAGTTACTTTGCATAAAATTTTGTACAATACAGGTACCTTGTGGTAACAGTTACACATTGCAAGCAGAAGCAGTAACAACAATATAAGACTTTAACATAAAATATAAACTCACTGTTATAAAGAATATTATAATTTTCAATGTATTGGAGAAATCTTTTACACATATACAAGCAATCACAGCAGAAAAAAAACTAGGAAAACACGAAGGATATTAGTGGGAAGCACAAAACACAAACAAAGACATTTAGTCTAGCATGCACATGCAAATAAACACACCCACACAAACGGAGACAGATTTTGACACTCTTGCTGAACTTTGCAAAAAGGACTTAATGGTTTTACGTAGGCGTGCTTTGATGTCCTGCAGACATCAGTAATGTCCCTTATGCACTTCAGCAGAAAGGAACACAAACAGATGACCTTGGCTACCTTCAGAACTCATTCAACACACAGATGGAAATACGGAGGTGAAAGAAGCAGAGGTGAAGGATTCAGTCGTTACGGAAACATACAAAATGAGAGGAGTGAAAATAAATCAGCTTTAGTTGTGTAAGAGATGTTCTGATAACTTTCCGGCATTTCCAACAGATTATATTATGGAAATGTCAATAAATAAACTTATTTTGATGCCCCTACTTTAAAATATGTTTGTGTATCTAAAACAGGTTCGAGGCTCTAAAATGGAAACTTTTGCTGTTCAGTGAACACGCCAAATTAACTCTTCAGGGCAGACTTTATTTCTGTAATAAGAAGCCTTGTACTTCAGTGAGGTTTTTAGTTAAGAACAAAGATTAAAGCTGCAACGGAAAAAGAAATTGCACTATGTACAAAATGGTGAGAAATACCTGCTGTTTATTCAGAGGGTTAAAGCAAGAGATTTCAAGACTTGTTGAAGATAACAGGAAGGTTGAATCTCCTGTTTTATCATTTTAAGCTTTTAATCTGTGTTACAGAACAAGTGCATATGGATATATTTTTGTATTTGTTTAAAACTTTCGTATGAAAGAAAACAAGCTTATTACTCAAACAAAAATACACACACACCCACACACACACACACTTAAAAGAAAAAAAAGAAAAAAAAGAAAGTAAACAAACACCAATTACATTAGTTTAAAGCAGCATCATTTGCATTGTAATGGTTCTAAAAAAATGAATCTGTCAAATATTTTGAACAAAAATGATAGAATTTTACCTACAGAATATAGATCTTTTGAACCAGTAATAACACCATCTTAAATATTAAATACCTTTGAGACAAAACATCGCCCTCAAAGTCATTGTAAATACTATTTAAAATGGTGATTGTTTTAAAATCAGTGATGATCAACAACATTGGCTTTTTTTAACAAAAAGTGAAATAAACCTCTTAACAAAAGAAGATAATTAAATAAAAAAAACTAACATAAAAGAATTTACTTCATAAATATTCATTCTTTTTGAATCAGTAGTTTGTTGTTGCACCTTTGCTGCAAAATCAACACAGAGTCTGTTTGGAAATGTCTTAATGAGCCGCACACATCTGGACGTTCCAATTTTTCTCGTACTTTCTTTTAAATCTACTTAAACCCTATCAGATTCGATGGGGATTGGCTACTGGATTTAGGTTTAGGCTTTGACAAGGGCAATTGGGACCATTTCTGGCCTTGTACCTAATATATGTAATAAAAAAATGTTTAAAAGTTCATCTCTAATTGGAGCTTGTTGTAAAAGCAGATGTCAGTCTGAGTCTTTTTCAGTCACTTCTCCAGGTTACCACAGGGGGTCACCAGTTCTCAGATGCTGGAGCTCCTTCCACAGGTGCGCGTTATCTCTGACGAGCTGGGCCAGTATAAGAGGAGTGGTGGATCAGCTGTTTGGTTTCATTTCCGCGTCACTATTCTGTAGTCTCCGGTTTCTTGTGCTTCCCCTCTCGTATTGTTGTTGTTGGTATTTTGTCTGTTAGTTTATTTCCCCCTCCCATGTTAATTAGCTGGTTTGTTTTGTGTTAGATTGTTGTGTTTATTTACATGCGTTGTTCAGTTTCCGCTTTGCTGTAGTTCCTGTTTATGTTCCGTTTCATGTTTTTGTTCATTATTCTTCCCCAACAATAAATTATTTATTCACTCAATTCCACCTCTGCTCGAGTCATTTAAACGGTACGTGACACACCTTCCATGTGTCCCAGATTAAGCCGGTCCTAACCAGTACTTTGTGCCCTCCAGCCGACGCCCCTCCACCCGCCCGTATCGTTGATGGGCACCCGGCTTATGAGGTCCGGAGGATCGTGGCCACCCGTCGACGGGGTAGTGGTCATCAATTCCTCGTCGACTGGGAGGGTTACGGTCCCGAGGAGCATAGCTGGGTGCCCCGCTCTTTTATTTTGGACCCCAGCCTCATTGACGATTTTGAGGCCTCTTCCTCATCTTCTGGACCGCCGGGTGGCGGTCCTTGAGGGGGGGTACTGTCAGTGTGAGTCTTTTTCAGTCACTACTCCAGGTTACCACAGGGGGTCACCAGTTCTCAGATGCTGGATCTCCCTCCACAGGTGCGCCTGGTTATCTCAGACGAGCTGGGCCAGTATAAGAGGAGTGGTGGATCAGCTACTCGACGCCTGAGTATTATCTACATTTGGTAACCAGTTCTCAGTGCCCCTCTAGTGAACTTTGAATGTTTCTTGTAGTCTCTCGTA
>JAVLVB010000935.1:438838-461138 GCA_032876305.1 Orestias chungarensis
AGGAGATCGAGGCAGCCCTCCGTTGTTTAACATCCTCTCACCAGACCGACTGGAACCAACACCTTCCCTGGATCGAGTACGCACATAATTCTCACGTCTCCGCCGCCACTGGATTGTCCCCTTTCGAGATCTCCTTAGGATACCAGCCTCCACTGTTCCCGGCCGATGAGAGAGAGATCCCGGTGATGTCAGTCCACCACCAGGTCCGCCGTATGCGCACCATCTGGAGGGATACCGTATTGGCCCTCCAACGTACGGCGGCTCAGAATAAAAAGTATGCTGACCGGAGACGCATTCCAGCACCAGTTTATTCTCCCGGTCAGCAGGTGTGGCTGTCGTCCCGGGATATTCCCCTGAAGTCCGTCTCCCGGAAACTCTCTCCCCGTTTCATCGGTCCCTACACCATCCAGTCCATTGTGAGTCCGTCCACCGTCCGTCTTCATCTGCCCTCCAACCTAAGGATCCATCTCAAATTCCACGTTTCCCAGGTAAAACCGGTCCAGACCAGTACCTTGTGCCCTCCAGCCGACACCCCTCCGCCCGCCCGTATGATTGATGGGCATCCGGCATATGACGTTCGGAGGATCGTGGCCTCCCGTCGACGTGGTCGTGGTTTTCAGTACCTCGTCGATTGGGAGGGTTACGGTCCCGAGGAGCGTTGCTGGGTGCCCCGCTCTTTCATTTTGGATCCGTCTTTGGTGGAGGAGTTCGAGAGATCTTCTGGATCGCCGGGTGGCGATCCTTGAGGGGGGGGGGTACTGTCAGGTTGAGTCTCTATTGCAGTTCTCTAGGTGGCCACGGGGGGTCACCGTTGCGGTGCTCCAGGTCGGAGCTCCGTCCTTCCAGGTGTTGCGGGTTGGCGCTGATCAGCAGAGCAGTATAAGAGGAGTGGTGGATCAACTACTCGTCGCCTGAGTGTTTACTATCATTGGTAACCTTAGCCTCAGTGCCAGACTTATGTAATGTTTCCTAGTGTCTTCATAGCTAAACTAACTATTGTTCCTCTCGAGTATATATAGAAGTTTCCGAGTGTATCTCCAAGTTTCCCGTGACTAAAGTTTTTGCCTTTTCCCGTGACTAATCGACCCTTGTCTTCCTCTCAGGTTTTTCCCATCCATTAACTCACCTCCTTCCAGAAACATACCCGACATCATTCCCCGGTCGACTTCCGCTTCTCTTGACTTCCGCTTCTCTTGACGGCTGATGCTGCCTTCCCCAGCATCAGCCGATCAAACCCCCCGGACCACTTCTCCAATCCACTGGAGGACTCAACCGGACATTCCCCCTGGCGACACATCTACTCCACCAGAAAAGTAAGACCATTCCACTTTATCTCAACCTGTATCATCTACTCACCTTGCCTGTCCTCACTCTCAGAGGTTCCTAGTCTCCCACGTCTAAGTTTCCCGTGTACTTCCGCCACACACTGCTGGTCCACTCTACCGTTCACCGCCGCTGCAGGATCACCGGCGGATTTCCCCCTGGTCCCGTGCACTTCCGCCACTCATCGCTCCACGCTACTGTTCACCGCTGTTGCAGGATAACCACCGGACTTCCCCTGTTCCCGTGCACTTCCGCCACTCATTGCCGTGCACCGCCGCCGCAGAGATCATCGCTGGATTCCCCCTTCCCGTTCACTCCTTTTACAATAAAACTATTATTTACCGATTCTTCTGAGTGTCTCTGCGTATGTGGGTCAGAAACTTAAAACCCAGTATGACATAAGTATAAAGTGGAATGAAGACGATAGAATTTCTAAATCAAAATCTTAACAGTGTGGTGTGGATTTAATTTAGAGCCACTTTTGTTTCAAACCCCTCAAAACTCTGTGTGTTAATTAAAGGCTGTTTCTAAAGGTTAATAGTAACTTTGTGTTTTCTATACTTTAACAATTCAAAGTATATGTGAGAGACATGAACTGTGAATAAAAACGCTTTCTGACTAAACTGAATGTCAAATGTGAATCACAATTAAAGTCAAGATATAGTAGCTCTGGAGGAGCTGCAGTATTTTAAACCTCAGAATGAATAATCTGGGAAAAAAACTACTATTAGCTATGATTTCCACAAAACTGAGCTTTCTGGGAGAAAAAAACAGAGGATTTTTGATGGAAGGTTATTGTAAGTGCTGTTTTCTAACTAACAAAGCCATGTAAGAGACTCCATGCTTAGATGAGATTAAAACAGAACACTATGTAAAGGCAACACTGCACATAATTGCTGAACAAATCTCCACACTGTGAAATATGGTGGTGGCAGTATCATGGTCTTGGGAAGCGTTCTTCTGCATAGATAGAGATTTTATCATAATCTATGAGAAGATGGATAGTGGTAAATACAGGAAAGTCCTGGAAGAAAATCTGTCGGAGTCCAGACTCAATTTGCAAAATGCAGAACTCAAAAGTCTTTTAGCTGTGAGTGCATTGAATAGAGGTTCGGACACTCTGGATTTTATTTTGAAAACCTAAAGGAAATTTTTTTCTCTTTGTTTCAGTTGTAGCAACTAATTTGTATCATATTAACTCCTAATAAAATTATTTAAAGTTTGAGGCTGCAAAGTAAAAGACACTTTTTATTTCAAACATTAGTTTAATCCTGTCCAACCTGAAAACAAGCTAGTGTCAGTAAAGAGTAGAAAGTCTTGTGTCTTCAGGTCATAATTTCTTTACTTGCAATTCCTGTGCAGTCAAAGGCCACGGACGACCAAGTCATGCAATACGTGTAGATTTAACCAAGCACTACCGTTCTTGACTTCAAGGCTTTAAAGATGACACACAAAGGCAGCACAAATGGGCGCTTGTGTGGGTGTGTTAGCAGGTGTTGGTGTGTGAGCACATTTCCGATTGAGCTATAAATCAATGTTGCAACATGAGCTTTAATTTAGCTGAGGCTGGGCAGCGGGGCCGACTAACCGTGGAGCTTTATTGGGTGGGGGTGAGGGGTTGAAAGTGCAACACTAGGGGACTTGCAGAGCTTCGGCACCTGGAGTCAAAGTATTTGTCAAAAAAAGAACAAGACACAGGAGAAAGATGGGTGGGAAACGAGGGAGAGAGGAAAAAAGAGATCCGCCACCTTGTCTCCCAATCAGCAAGGGCCATCCTGCTTTCCCCCTCCCTCTTATGCAACGTTTCCAAGACAACGGGCTCATGGGTAAAACAACAAACACGTGGTTAACGTTGGCTTCTGAGTCGCGAGCAGAATTAATTTGAAAGTCTGACTATTATCCCATATCTGCCCACATTCCAGCGAGTGAAAGAACACCAGCACAGAAGCAGAGAAATCGGAGGTGGGGGCATGGAAAAACAATAACATGCAGACACAAAGTACTGCTTCTGCTTGTTAGCAGAGAGCTGTATTTAAGGTGGTTTACATCACAACTTGGCTTTTTCTACTTATAGCTGCCTTTAACGAGCCTGATGTCATAACGACCCCGTTTGCTTCTGCAGACAGGTCAAGATATTTTTACCACTTCCTTATGTAATGTTGAAGAAAAACAGAAAGTGAAACACTCTTGTCTTTTAACTTCTCAACTTAGCAATAGTAAATGAGACCCTCTATCACTGCATAACACAGGGCCGTGAAAATTAATATAATTGAAAGTTTGTTTAGTGTCGTGCATTAACAGTAATTGGGCAAAGTATTGAACCAGACGCAACACATTCAACATTTCCATTTCATTGAACCGCTCTCCTTGCCTACAATTTTCCTATTACTTCAGCTGCTTTACAGCAAGTGTTTCAGCAAAAACGAAAAAAAACATAAACAAAACATGTGGAGCAATATGGCGAAGGCGAGATTGAGGGAGGTGAGAGGCAGAGTTGAGGGGTGTGATGGATGAGAGATGCAGATGAGAGGAGAGAAGAAGGACCTTGGCTGTTGTGAGTTCCGCTTCAAGCTCACCATCTTCATCCGAGTCTGCAGTGGTGACTGGGGGGCGAAGTGAAGCTGTAGTCCTTTGTTTCTCATTTCTTACTTTGGCATCAAGCCACCGATAGTTCCTTTCAAAAGGGTTTATATATAGTTTGTAGGTACGTTTGAGATTCTATTTGGGAGAAAAACTCAAATATGTAAATAATTGTGATTGGGAAAAAAAATCCATTGCTTTACATTTTTCTTGAAAATTAAATTTGAAAATTTCTTGGAATCAACCTCCATGACTTCACACTTTGACTTTAGTGTATGTATCTACCAGCTATGCAGATTCGAGGGGCCAACATTTTTCTACATGTTTTTTAGTAAGATTACAAAAATAATCTGAACATATTTTTTTGTTGTTTTCTTAACTCTGAATGAGTCATTCTCATCTCATACATGAATAGGTTTCAGTTTCAACCATTACAGTGTTTATAGGTTTAGGGTTTATTTCTTGCTGAAAGGGAACCTCTGCCTGAGTGTTAGTTTTTTTTTTTTATGACTGCCCTACCCCATTCATTTTCCCATCAGCACTAATCCCTTCCCTAGTAACTCTCCTAAAAGACTTTGGCAAGGTTTCCTGTTCAGGCCAAAGCAAACAAGCCCCACAGAATAATGGTGTATCCATGATTTACACTGTTGGAATTGGGTAATGTGTAGTTTTATTTTTTGGTACAAATATTTCCCAAAAATAGTCTATTGTTTATCTGATCTTACCAGAACACGTTCTTTTGTCTTTTTTTTTTATAGATCTGACTATCAATCCATTGATCAAACGTTTTATTGTAGAGAAATTACAAAAAAAAAGCAGGTTTTAAATCAAATCCACCTTGATTAACATCAAACATTATAGTATTAACGTGGACACAAAAAATTACTTCTTGGTTTAATTTCCTTCTGTAAAATTGTTTCTTTTCATTATCAGGTCTGGCCTTGATAAACCATTGGCACATTAGCAATATCCTACCTTTTATCTGAAAGAAAAGCCACAAAAAGGATGCATTGCTTTAGGGGATGCCAATGCATGGTCTGAAACACAAACTGGTGTAAGAATCTGAGTATTTGTCATATGCTAGAGTTTTTTATAACAAACCTTTAAGGGGGTACTGTCTGCTGGAACAGCCCCCCCCCCCCAAAAAAAAAAAATTGAAGTCCCAGTAAACTGAGGGTTAAAGTTTATAAGTGATGGTATTGCGTATTTGCCTGTACCAGTCCACTAAAACCATTGTAATAAAAGTTGTCCTGTTAACAGACTGAGCTGTCCCTCCAAAGTTATTGTGGACCTCCTGACTTCTTCTCTGATGACATTTCTCCTTGCCACGCCTGTCACTTTAGATGGATGTCTCACACTGTTTCTAGTTTGAAATTGTGGGGTGAACTATTCTTGAAATGTTTAGAGGTTTTTAACACTGTTTTTCACTGATATAATATAACCCTGCTTTAAAGTTGCCTACAACTTTAGGACAATAGTGGTTTGATTCTTTAAACGTGCAAACTTTTGGTCTTAATCAACAGCTGGATTTATACTGAAAATATATTGCACACGTATGGAGATTACCAAGCCGGTTGCTTCTGCATGGTAAATACACTGATTTAGATTTTTGTTTTGAACAGGACAAAATTCAAGAAAGGTTCAAGGTTATAAATGTTTCTGTTAAATACTGTTAGGAACGTGTGGTAATATTTTACTTTTAGGTGGCATGTTGAGCCTACAACACCTCTCCAGCACACATAAACTCTCAATTCCTTTTCTTAACACCAGCTTTTATTTCCATTTGCTGCTTTGTAATATATATATATATATATTTTACATTATCCCCCTGACCATCACACACAAACATCTAACCTTACATGTAACCCTCCTCGCACACACTGCGCCCGCTTGCCCTGTGTTTTTATTCAGGTGGGGTTTGGAGTGTGGCCTTATTAGGAGACAAAGATTCTTTGTCTTTTCAACCTTTGCAAAATGTCAAGAATGTCTGGTTGCCCGCTGAATACTATGCTGGAAGAGAGGGTTGCCTGACAGAATAACAGCAGCATAACAGGGGACGGAGAGCAGCGATAATAATTTGGGTCAAGCAACACTTTACTTCTAAGCAGCGACCTTTGGTTTGAGGTGGCAGGTTAGTGTGGACATCGCTATGATTTGCATACAGGATCACTCGTGCTCTGAGTCACGATGGTAAGCCTGGATGCTATCCAAGAGCCATTGACCCATTTGGCATTTGTAACACAAAGCCTTTTGACTGTTGTGAGTGTAACTTGTTGACAAATCTGAAAAATTGTCACCTAGTGATCTTAATTCTTCACAATAAACTTTTGGATTTCTGGTAAAAAAAACTTGAATGGTAAATAGATAAAAGAGAGAGTCCTTAAAAAATAGGGAATGTAATTTATATTACAAGGGTTTGTTGCACCATAGAATAAAAAGACACAACACAAGTGTTGACCCATTACCGTTTTAGAACAAATATTCTGCAATGAAGAGGTTTTTCAAAATATCCTGAAGTAAGCTAAAGAGGCACTGTTGAGAATTTTGTGGCTGAATTATCAAGCATTGTGGGAAACTAAAATCCATATAATCTGGTGAGCCTAGCGAGATGCACATTGAAAAACACTTCACTTACATTTATTTTAACGTCAATATTAGGCGTAATCATTAATGATTTTGTTGAAGACTATTTGAAGACTATCTGTTGAAATTGAATTTTACAACTTTTATATAAGACATAATGTCAGCATTTACGTTTTAGCTAGTTCAAGCTGTCCTGCTGTGAAGAGGAGAAGTCATTTTTAATAAAATAAAAACAAAACAAATGTTTCATTTCTGCAAGTAAATGTGAAACTGTCTTTGACTTCTTATACTAAACGAAAATGATTACATTTACTAAAATTTACTGAGATTGTAAGAGGGTGCCAAAATTCTCAAATCCAGGAGTTTTCACAGGTAAACGAGATAAGCTCCCTAAGATAAAACTGCAACTTTTTTGTACTCTGTTCAGTCATTGTTATTTGCTTTGATTATTTGCTTTAAGCTTTATTATCTTTCATTATCTACGTTTTAATCCAGTTTTTGGTGTAAAAGATACAGTTTCTGTGCTACATCAGATTTCCTTTTAAAAAATGTAGCAAATTAGACCTAAATACTTAAAATTTGTTCTTAACACATCAGGATGCCAGGATATTGACCATACAACAGAAGTTGAACAAGCAACGTTGCACATATGTCAAATATTCAGGTCATAAGAACTAAACCTAAAACTGAGGCTTTCGGTTAACGTGTGTTGGACCAGGGACACATGCAAAAGGTACAAGATATTGGACCTCAAAGACAGGAATTTTAAATAGTGCCCTAACTTTAAAGGACAGAGAGATGAAGAGGTAACAATGGTTTTGAAAAGCAAAAATAAATGAGTGTTTCATCTATTTCTAATTCTATCTAGTCCCATAATTAATTTAGCATGACAAATTGGAGCTAAAAGGCACAAGTGTAAGGACTTTTTGGTGTAATTGTTAAACCTGTTTAACATATTTTACCAGTCAACAATTATTCACGCCAAAAACAGCAAAAGGCATTTTTACCTTTGTGCCACATACTTTCCAAATGGAGACGTATTAAATCATTTTGTGTGTGTTTTCCTTTTTCTAATCTTACTGTTTAGTTGTAGTAGATGGTGACGACGTTGAGTTCATTACTCACTGCCGAAGCTCAAGGCTGTATTTTAGGTGAAGACTCACAGACACATTTCCACAAACCTTTCGGTCACATAGCAGAATATTTTGTCTCCTCAGTGACAGTTTTATGGGTTGTCAAGGTGATAAGAAGCTTGGACGATGGATTGTTAATGTTGCGGCTGCTGCATTTGGGCCGGTAGCAACATGTCATGCTGTCCAAAACAATGTCTCCATAATGAATGCTCATTGTTTCGCTGCTACCAGGAAACAGCTCTGAATGCTTTAGTCTGTGGATCACTTTATGACTGTAGATCACATAGTGAACTCCAGCCACTTAAAATCACATGACTGTTCATTATTTTGGGTTGTTATTATTGAAACAGTTGTATGTAAAAAAAAATGTATTCTTTGCAGCAATAATTTAGCTATTGAGCTATTTGCAAATATTCCAGCTTTTAATTTAAGTACACATATAAAGTGGATATTATTAATAAATTTTCCTCAACAAAATCAGTAATGACACAATGACAGCTAATATTGACTTTAAAATAAATGTAAGTGGAGTGTTTTTAAATGTGCATCTCACTAGGCTCACCAGATTATCTGGATTTTAGTTTCCCATTATTTCAGCCACAATGTTTGATAATGTGCTATGTTATTTGTATCAACAAGAACTCCTTTGGAGTTGCTGTACTCGGTTCACCTGTACACGAAGCGTTCAGATACTTGCCATCTATACTTCTGATTGGCTCAAATGCACATATCCTCACTAATCCCAGGCCACATTCATCCAGCTGTTCTTTTAATTTCTCACATATCTATCCATCAAATCGGCAACATAGAATTAATTTTAAGGATTTGGGGTGTGAGAGCTACAATTTAAACCAGCAGGGTTTATCTTGCCTTACAAGCGGTAAGAAAATATATGTTGGACAAATACAGCAGAATGTGGCACCTTTAAGAAGAAACTCTAGACGATGCTTATGTTCAAACTTTTTCGTGATTCTAATAAAAAAAGGCTTTTTTCCCCCTACAATCACAACGTAAAAAACATACTGAATTTTTGTGAAGATTGAGATTTATTGCAACAATCCTTACAGATAAGATTGGTTACCTGCTGCAAGAAAAGTGCTTAAAAACAGCTTGGGTATTTTAAGGACTTTTAAAAAAACCTTACCAGCTCTTCCAATAAATGGGGTCATTATGTAAATATCAATAAAAACATTGACTAATATTAGGAAGTAACATATGTAATACCACTGTGTTTTTTCTTTTTTACTGGTTCAGAAGACAAGGCAGCTTATAACCTCTTCTTCCTTACATAACTCCGTTTTTTAGAAGCACACAGGGTTGTTGACTGCTGTGAAGGTGCCATGGTGCACATCATATCTCTGTGTGACCTGCTGCTCCACAATTTCATTAAGTATAAAAATGTCCCTCCTTCACACAGCCTGCAATGTCTGCGGTTCTCGTACATATTTATGAAGCAAAGCCGCAAAATTTAATAATCACTTTCATACTCAGAAAGAGCAAGGAATCCACAACTGAACATACAAGTATATGTAAATTGATTGGGAGTATATCTCATGGTAAACATGAACCACACATTTAAGCACCCAAAAGCCTTCTCTAAATGCAGTAATCCAATCATATCTATTCATAGCGGAGTGAATATTGCTCCCAAACGTCAGTCAGGCCCTCCAAGTCATCCGCTTCCCTCTATGCTTGGATTTCTGGTGCTCAGTGTAAACTAAAAACCTCGTTGTTCAATAAGACAGTAAAGCCAGGCTGATATAAGGCTTATTGCAGATCTCACAGTCTGAAACCTGCCCATCCACCTGTCCTCCCCCTTGTCTTGTCTCAAGACATTTATAAAGGTCTCTTATGAAATCTGCAGAGGCCACAAAAAAGAAAAAAAAAGAAAAGAAAAAAACACCTCCTAAGTGCAACAGGGGAGATCTAATAAACTAAGCAGAATGTAGATCACAGCAGTTGAGGAAAAGACAGTGTTTTACTATAAATCCTGCAGACCTGCTTTGGTAACATATAAGCCTTGATAGATTAGTTTTACATGGAAACAGTGGGTGCCTTAAGATGGTAGTAAAGAAAGGAAGGCTGACAGTGAGGCACAAGGTTCAGCTTTCAGAGTACTAATAAATCTGCACAGACAGCCTCCTGCTGGCTTGAAGGGTTTGTGGCTCCCTCGCCACCTCTCTTCTCAACGGTGCAACCTCTTCCGTCACTTCATTCCCTAATATGAATCATTCATCCTTTTCTACACATGTCTGGATTTCTAACGTTATACGAAACTTACTTCAAATTGTATTTTAAAACAAAAAAGGTTTCTTTGTAGAAAGCTTGTTTTTATTATAATTAAAACAACAAACTATGACTTGGGATATAATTTAATGTTACCTGCTTTGATAGCTTTGCTCAATTTATACAGACAATTTATTTTGTCGTGCACAGTGTCTCCAACACAAACTTTAGTCTATTTTATAAGGATTTTAAGGGTGGAGTCAGTGCATTACAAAGAAGGACACGGCTTTGATGTGACGGGTGAATAAAGTCTGAAAAGCAAGGTAGCAATTTGTATCTATTGATTATTACCTTTAAAGGAAATTAATTGCGCAATCACCTACATGGCAAAACAGTTTTCTATACTTGACTCACTGTTTAGTTGCACCACTTCAGTAAAACATCAGAGGTTTGTTAGAGAACATTGGTGAGCAAAAAGCCTCATACAGACCAAGGAACACAACAGACCTGATTGAAGTTTAAAGTAGGCTCAGGAGTCTAAATATATTTATACTGCAACAAGCTGTGAACACCTCACAAAGCACGGTTCATCATTACAAAATGGAAAGCACATTGCACAGCTGCTATATCAAAATACGGTTGTCCTTATAAACTAATAGTCTGGTTAAGGGGGGTGATGAAATTCCCCATGTTGACAGTGTAGAAGCTGTATAGATCCACTACTCAGGTGGGGAAATCTGACATCAGCACAGCTAGTTGTCAAAACCTTTAAGGAAGAATGGAAAGCATATCTATTTGTTGTAGGAAATTTATATAAAATCTAACCAGCTGCAGGAATGTTCACGTAAATTTTGCAGTTGCTGGATGTGACAAAGATGAACAAGATGCTGAACACCAACAGTTGGTGAAGAAATAATCATCTTATGATGAATGTCAGAAAAACACAGGAGAAGATAGTAAATTGCAAGAGAAACAGAAATTGTTCAGTAGATCTGTTTCATTTCTGATGGTCTATCCCAAAATACTGAGACCCCAAATTCCTACATTGGACAGTGGTAATAAAAAGACTATATATTTCCTGTAGAGTATGGCATATTTTAAAAGTACTGGCCGACTTTAATAGGAGTTTTTCTAAAGTATTACCATTTCCCCATGCAAAAATCACATCTTGAATAGTTAGAGTTCTTAATGCAAAGCCTTTTGAAGGATCAAAGATCACAGATGTCCAGCTTAACCTTTTCACCCGTTAAGAGTGAAGGCCAAAGGTCATCTTGGAGACTTGAATTTTAGTGATGGAGAGAGGTTGTACCATCTGGGAAAAAGTAGATGATCACCAAAGTAATCACATCACCGATAAGAGTTTTTAGATGTCCAATGTGTTTCACTGTCAGCCTTTAATAATTAAAGATGCTCCAGATTTCTTTGCTTCTTTAGCGATATTAAACAGCATGAAAAGGGGTACTCTCCAAATTCACTTCATCTTAATTTGCAAACATGTTTACTCTTTGACTTACATAACTTTGTGGTCAGTATGCTTCTGATTGCTTGAGTGATGTCATGCATGTTTATGGAGTCTTCACTAAGATATTGAAAAATATATGTCCTAAGACGGCATGTAAAATCCATTTTGCAATCAACCGCAAAAAAGGTCTGGATTTTTCTTCTTGTTCCTGACCTCCCTGCACCTATCCTCATCTCCCATCAGAGTCCTGCCCTGTCCTGTCCTGGCAGTAAAGTGCTCAAAGAAAAGCCACCACCTGAGACACACAGCTCCACAGTTATTATGACAGGCCAGCCAACCAAACATCTGTTACTCTGACCACTGTAAGAGAGGAGGGAGTGGGGGAGGCTGTTACCAGGGAGAATGACTGGTAGTGTTGAGCAGAGGAAAGACAAAAGGAGAGCAAAGTAAACATGAAGGAGGGTGTAAGATCTGAGAAATGGGAAAGGATAATGGGATGTTACAGCTTGAAACGGTGCTTCGATGAGCCACTGACAAAAAAGAGGATCTTTTCCACTGGTTTGGATCTGAGGAAATAATTCACAAGGGTGTTCGTATTTCATGCTGAGAGTTGAAGATGTAAAATTTGAAATGTTTGGCCTCCGATCAGAAGTGTCTTACATCTCTACAAACAGATTTGGCTAGGGCTGCACGTTGTTAGTAAATGGGATAATATTAATCAACGGCAGATTAGGAAAAGTAATGATGAATATTTAGATGTTGTGAAGTACATTTTAAGCAGTGTTATATTCTTTTTGATCTGGATTCAAAGATAACATAACTTAGCTTTCTTTCTGAATTAGAACCCATGAAACATTTCAAACCAGCTGTATTTCAACAGCTTTCTAAACAAACAGCTGAAAAATTAACACATTTAGGGCTTGCAAAACCAATCCTATGACAGTGTCATTATTTTATACTGGAACAATGTATTAAAGGTTTAGTGTCAAATACGGACCTTCATTTATTTTTGTCTATTGTCTTCATTTGTACTGCTTAGTCTCAAAAGATAAAAAACACATGAATAAATTTAAATATTAAAAGTTCATTAATTTTAGTAATTTGGTTAAAAAAAAAATGGCCTGATCTTCCTCTCACAGTTCAAAAAGATGACTAGCATTTAAATTGGCCCCTCAAATTTATCCTTAGGTAAGCAAACCGTTATAGATGATGGATGTTAAAAAAGTAATAATTGTATGTTTAGCAGATTCATTACATGCAGAGTGATATATTTCAATTCCTACTTTTTCTTTGCATGTTGTTTTCATATGGATTTAAATTTGATTCAAAATCAAAGACTCAGAGTCCTGAAGAAATGTTGGAGGACACAGAAAACAAGTTGCTTAAGGTTCAATATGAGGTTTCGACAGTGAGTAATTACAACTTCTTGTTTTGGTGTTTTAATAGAAGAGACAGCAGCTCAGGAGGTAGAAATTCCTTCTGTAACTGGTTTGTTGCCCGTTTAAATTGGTTGTTTCATTTGGTAAAACTGCTGGATGTGGTCAGAGGGCTGTCTGTGAATGTTTGAATGTAATTTTAAAGCTAGTGGTATGGCAAGCCGTTTGAGTATGTATCCCATATCCTTGGTGTCACACCTTGGTTTTCTTTACTAGTTTGCACTATGACCATACTAGTAAAACATTTTTTGTACTAGTTAAGCATTTTGTTGCACTAGTAAAACAAAAGGTTACACTAGTCAGAATTTTCAAGAAATTAGTAGCAGTTTTGTCCAGTTAGTTTGAGCAGAGGCTGTACTAGTATACTATCTCCTACTAGTATCATCAATGTAGGAGCTACTCATCATTTTCACACACTAGTTGGCGTCTCGGCCCATGTAGTCAAATTTTACATTATACTAGTTTAGTAGTATGCTTTAAAATGTCTGACATGTTAACGAGTTAACACAGATTTCTGCTTGCAGGTTAACTAGTGGGAGTCAATTGTCTGCACTTGTTTACTAGTTGGAGCAAATTACTTGTGAGAAATAAGAAACCCTAAAACACAAACTACAGTAAGTCTATTAGTTAGTAGTCAACTAGTAGGGCAAGGAATTTCTACTTGTATTTTGGTGAGGTCCAAAATCCCCACCTGTTACACTAGTTCAAATCAATTTGCTCAACTTGTAAACGTGTGAATGTCAAAGGTTTAACTTGTAACCTACTTAAACAGCAAGGGCTTACTAGTTAATTAGTTAAATTAAATAAAAATAAGGAGGCACATACAATTGTGCAAAGGGGCTTTCCGTTGGTTCTTTGAGTCAGAAAATAAAAGGCAAGCAAATCCTTACTCTGTTTAATAAAAGTATCCATTTCATTAGAATTTTCTACACTATTTAGTGTAGATTTGTGCAACGCCAACTGGTAATCTAGTTAAAGCATGATTTTGTTTACATGTTAACTCGTAAAGGGCAGATCTTTAGCTAGATACCTAGCTGAGGTTTAATTGAGTTTACTAGTCAACTAGTAAGACAAAAGAGAATGACTAGTAAAATAGTAAAGGGCCCACTAGTTGGAACTCTTGATGTCACTCTTACTAGTTAACTAGCACAAAATATATGCCGAAAATTAACTAGTAAGCAGAAACATGTGTTGACTAGTTAACATGTGAGATATTTAAGAGCCCACGGGTTATCTAGTGCTATGTAAAAGTTGACTAGTTTGACCCAGAAGCCTAATATAGCATAATGTAAAAATGATAACTAGCTTGAACTTTGATGCTACTGGTAGAAGGCATGGCTTTACTAGTAAAGCCTCTGCTGAAACTAGCTGGAGAAAAGCTACTAGTTGTATGAAAAGTCTGACAAGTGCAATCTTTTGATATACTAGTACAATAAAATGCTGAACTAGTGCTAAAAAGAACACTAAGGTCTGAAAGCAAGGATATGGAAAAAATACTTACTTGGCTTGCCATTCAAAGGTGTCCTCTGTCTGAGCCTCACTGCAGTGTGTTTGTTCCCCCCACTCCTAAAATCCTGTCCTCCACTGGCCCTGTGGCATACCTCTCACACCACCAGCTGACGACAGCAATCCAAGAGAACAAGAAGATCAAGATCACCTCCCGGCATTCAAGAGTTTGCTAGTCCTGATTCTTTAATGACTCACCCCATATAAAACCTTTCAATACCAGGGTGTATTGTCTTTTTCCATAATGATTTCTACTGGAATGATCTTGAATATCAGCATGGCAGAGGAAAATAAACTTGGACAGTGGATTTTACTGTCATCCCCTTCTTTGGTTAATTAAATACTGTGTAAATGTCCCTCCATTTTTCTTGACAAGGTTCACCCGATTACTACTAATTCATATTTTTATGTAGCACCAATTCACCACAAACGTAATATCAACGCACTTTACAAGAAAAGTCAGGTCAATCCAATAATACATACTTTACATTTTGGCACAACAAGGATACACTCAACACCATTTAAGCATCACTAAAAAAGTTTCAGTTTTGGTCGATTTTGGTGACCAGTGAAAAAAAAATTGGTAGTGTTTTGCTATTTGTGGCGAAGCAATGTCATATGTCAATGTCATATGATGATATTGAAAATAATAAATGGGGGAAGTGATGTATGCCGTAAAGCACTCAACATATTTGTAATTGTGTTGTGTGGCAGGGGTGCCACCCTCCTAAAAGTTGCTTAGGGCAAGTTTATGCGATATGGACCCCCTCGGGCCATAACAGAGGTGTCACTAAGTGAGCTGTAACTCGACGTATAATCAAAAAAGTTATAAAAAATATTTTATAAAAGTTGAAAAGTTACACACAGAAGGGTACTTTATTTACTTTTAATGTGCAGATCCGGTATACATATTTCCCACAGGCAACACATATTGATACTCTAACTCAGCCAGAGAGCCAAACAGTGTTTTTCTACTATTGCATCAAGTTTCAAGTTTTTTTAAACTGAAGTGAATTTAAGATACACCTGGAGTTTTTTCTCAGTTTCTGTGAGAAAAGTTAACAATATCAGCTGATTTTGATACGGTTTGCTCTTAACAGAAATGTCTTTTTAAACAAATGGCCATGCCTTCAAGGTCGCTCTAAAACATAATAAAATTAAAATGTTAATATTTGATGATTACATAACAGGAATTTATTATAATAAAGCAGGATAAAATTAAGTTTTATTGAGATTACTTACATGTGTGTTTCCTTCAACATACTAAATGTAGATAGAATAAAACTTGATCTAGCTTGTATAAAATATTACTTGTTTTACTTTAATCAAGAGAGTTAAATGTTGCAAGAAATTACATTCAAGGTAAAATATTATTGCTTTATTACTGTAATTATCATGTCATTTTATGTTTTTACCTTAATGTTATTCAATTTTTACCAAATTAACCAAAGTCTAAGCTACACACTCTAGGTTAGATTTCTTGGAGATGTTGGGAGCCAAGATCAAGGGATCTAGTCTCTCTTTCCAATGTTTATGATTCTCTGTCCTTGGTATAAAAATTTTGTGTTGACCCTGTGTGACACAGCAGTTACCCTGACCTTTTCATGAGTGTCTGATTTGTGAGCTCTCATATCATGCACATGACATTAATAAACCTGAGTGAGTCATTCTCACCTTAACATTGCATGGTTACCTCAACACGCTTCCTGCAACCATAGTTTAAAAAGCTTTACAGAGTTGTTTTTTTTGGGAAAACTTTTCTGTCACACAGCTTTATTGCAAAAAATGTATGCAAAAATAACCCTGATGAAGAATTGACTCATGAGTTCTGCTACAAATAATTTTTTTATTTTACAGCCCAGGTCTTGCCATGGCTGATATTATTGGACTATAATTGTAAATCATGGGTAATTTATTTTTCAGCAATAAGGGCAAAATAGTTTTACATAGCTAAAAGTTGATAAGATTTTTTCTAGTAATAAATAAATTGTAATTTGAAAAGTTTTATTTTCTATCTCAGTTTTTTTTCTGATCTAAAACATTTAATTAAAGTTAGGTGGCATATGTGTCTTACTCCTAAAACATTATTTTCTAAATGTTTTGAACTCTCAAACACAAAGTCCAAACTTAAATAAACTTACATGCAAGATCTGAGACGCATTGTAAACAGAATTTTTTTTCTAAATAAAGAACATAAAAAGGAGCAAATAAATTTGAATAAGAAGGAAGGAATGGAGATTTAAGTGAATATCTGGCTTTCTTTTTTTAACTTCTTCTATATAATGGACAGCACTCTATGTGTTTTCTAGATTTTCCTGAAGTAATAATTAAAGCTTAAAGAACAACTCGTAAGATAAATAAAGATACAGCCTATATTAATGTGCAAGACAATATGTATGCAAATGTTTGGTACAGCTAAACCCAACTCCACTGCCATGGTGAAGCAGAATGATGATGTATCATCTAATATCATCTTATTACAAATGATTACAATAAACACATTTGCCAAGCTGTAAAAAAAAAATTGCATTTTCTTTAAGCCAGCTACCTAAACAGAGAGTAAATGAGAAGAGATTCTGTTAAATTTGTGTTTAAAGATTAACTTGTGAAGCTCTCTGCACACTCTCCAGACCTGAAAAGAAAAAGTTGTATAAAAATAATTCTTTTCACCTAAAATGAGGCCTGACACAAACACATATGTTTTTTAGTAGCGAAGGTGTTGTAGCAAGAAGAAAGAATGTTAATAACGAACTACAGTGTATTAGTGCTACAACATTGTTTCTTTTCCAAAAAGTCTGTTAAGATGATAAAAATTAGAGACAGTTAAATAACCCATTCATCATTCTTAGAAAACAAGGCCCTTCTCTAAGAGCAGTGCAAGTGGATGTGCTAGTAAAAAATAATAAGACACAGCAACATTTAGTGTTTTTGAGCAGAAGCTAATGTTGACAGGGCTGAGGTATATTTTTATGTACAGATCACACCTCCGACTAGGTTCGCAGGACAAATCCCTGTGCATGTCTGTCAAAAGAACACATGGTCACTGAAGCAGAGTCTGTGCAGGAAAAAAAGTGGCAGGATAAAAGAAAACCAAGACAAAAACAAGTTTAAATTTGAACGGTGAAGAAACCTCAAAAAAAGCTGTCAAAATTCACATAAACAGCACCATCCTTGGGCACCTGGCAAACGCCAGAGAGCGACAAATTCTTTAGCATGGACCTGTCAATTGATTCCTACCTACAGATTCTGTCTAACATGCTACAAGTTTCTTTATCTATTACAATTTCCAAGACTTTATTGACTATATTAAGCTCTAGGTTATCTAAGCTTTGGAGGAAACAAACCCGGATAAGGTCTTAACACAAAGATGCAGCTGCTTTTATTGAATACCAAAGATATCCCAAACTCTGAGATCCCAAGAGGTGGTTTTGATGCCACATATAGCGAAGCAACAACCTCTCCAGCCTTGCAGACATATGGCTAATCAATGCGGCTTCTTCCGCACAAACGTAACTCTACACTTGAACAGGGAGGATAGAGGAGCTACCGGCATTGTCTCCCCTGTCTCTATCCTAATGAAGCTCCAAGGTAATCAAATCACTGTACACACAGGCAGATGGCCAATAAGGGAGCGACCACCATGGCTCCTACTGGGAGTAATACCAAGTTTTTAAACTTATCTACGAGTTATTCATCTCCCTTAGCATCTAATTAATATTAATAAAATGTGAATGAACATGTGGCTTCATTAATTCAATATTCCAAACATATTATTTATGCCTATGTGCCCTTTCTGTAACCCTTGGTCATATCCCAACAGACTGACTGCAAAATATAGCTGAAAGTCTGTTTATTTGTTGGACCAATGGGTCTTAGATAATTAATTAAGGGCCGATATTTTAAAGATGTGCATTAATCTGACCTACCAAATAGATCCTTGCATAGATCTTGCATCACTGGCGTTAAAGTATGGTGTACGAATATTAAGCATTGCAAAGAAATTGTAGTAATTTGATTATAAGAGAAATATTATGAAGTGAGTTGAAGACCAATGAAAAGTTGATCAACCAAATACAATTATGAAAGGATTCTTGTATATAGCAGATACTGACTTTCAATAACTGTTACTTATTTAGAAGGAACCAGTGATAATATACAAATAAGTTAATCCATTTAGAACATTAGAACAAGTTGGTCAAGTTGGAAAAACAGATAAAATGTTTTTTTGCCTTACATCAATTTTCTTAGACATAATCTTATTTGATAGCACTTGGCAGTTTTCATGACCTGTCTAAATAAACTAAATTCTTTAGGATGGTTACCAGTAAAGTTTTGAAATTATCTATAGATAAAGAATAATTGTAAATTTCATTAACCTGACCTACGTAATTTATAAATTGTTATACAATACGGTAGAGTACTGTGCATCCAACTAATAGGTACCAGTCTGGTTGAACTGGATTAACGTTGAATGGTTTTAGCAATTTTAAAAAGCACCAAAAACCACAGAGACAAAGCAGGAAAAACATCCAGCAGGGGGTGAAGGCTGTGAACTGGCATGCTGTGTCCTTGAAGTTCCACAGATGTCACGGATAAATGTAGGTTAATTTATTTTCAGATGTGTGCTGTAATGTGCCAGCAACAAATAGTGTACTAACAACTCAAACCTAAAGCTAATTCTTTCATTCAATTGATTTATTTCCCTTGATGATAATTAAAATAAAATGGGGAACAAAATGAACAGCATGTTTTGTTTTTACTGCTGTCTACCACAATGATGTGAAACACCTACAAGAAATTGATTTCTACAACATTTTATGTACTTGTACATCAATCCGTCTATTGTGCTCCTCTTATCTAAGTTTGTAACCGGTTCTACAGGGAAAAACAAGATATCCTTCTTTCCAGCAACCCTCTACATCATGTTTACTGTGATCGGAGAAGTTACCGATCTAGATGGGATATATGGTCCCTTTTGAGCTGGAGCTGCAACAGGTTCTGCTTCCAGCGGTGTGTTCAGAAGACCTCTGAAAAGAAACAACTCGGTGGTGTCTTTGTTAGAGGCCTCAACCACCTCAACTGACTCCTTTTAATGCTAAGGAGAGGTTGTTCTACTCTGATTTGCCCCAGATAACAATTTCACATCCGCTAAACTCCCTTTCGGTCTTTCCCCCATCAGCCTTTGTTTTAACTGTATGATGTGGAGCAGGAACAAGCATTACTTCAACTGAACTGTCTTCCCATTAATTGTTTGTGCGCTGAACTTAATTAATCTGACTATAACTATACCAAGGCTTTCTTAACTTTTGTTATCTGTAAAAGCTTTATTTCTGTTGCCTCAAATATTCAAACTGATTATAAAACAATTTTTAGCGACAGTTTTGTTAGAAACCTTTATTTTAGTTGACTCTTTCATCCCCACTGTAGCCTGTAAATCAGTAAATTAGTTGGTAGATAATCATTCTGAAACATCAGATTTTATTGATTTCAATGCTCCCACTAAGATAAAGGTTATCTCTGGTAGGACCAAATCTTCATGGAGAAATCCTGTACTGGTAGTAAGTCTGTCTGAGATGTCATACTGAGGCAAGGAGGTTTTCATCTAGAAATATTCAGTAAATAAACACCTGTTTCTAATTCCTAATTCTTGTAGCTTGGGCAGCTCAAAATCATATGGTTTCTGGCTCCATGTTTGACAGTGGAGATGCTTTATTTGGATAAATATAAAGCAGATTTTCTTTCTATGTCCAAACACAACACCAGCCAAGCTCAACTTGACCAAATACAATTATCTCAACCCATTCAGTGTCTACATCATTGGTTGTCTGTTTTTGTCTGTTGTACACCCAAAAACTTTAAGAAGATTTGCTGTGGTAAGGGGATAAACAGGCGATGTAAGCTGTATCTCCCTGAAAAAATCACTAAAAGCTTACATTACATTAAAGCTTACATTGCATTAAATAACCTTTCAGATAAACTGAAAGGTCACTATATCTGCCCCAACACCTGTACTTGTTTTTTACATTTCACTTCAGCACATCTTTAAAAAGGAAACAGTGTTCCACTGCACTGATGTTTAAATCCATGCTGTCTTGGAGTCATAGTAAGTTTGATTAATTGTTGTGACTATATCGATTGGAAAGCTTTACCAACTGTAAGGCGTACAGACATAATGAGAAAAATGGGGTAGTAATCGAAAATGACTGAGTAAGCTGTTAAATTACTAACATGTTTAAAAAGCAATAATAAAAATGAGGGTAAACAAAATTAAATTAATTACTCTCAATCAGTCAGTTATTAATAAGTGAACGAATCTGATGAGAATTATTATGACAAATTGGCTTAAATCATGCTTGCTTGATTTAATAAAGGGAGAACTGATTAGGAAGGGATGTTTTCTATGGTCTACTAATCAGGGAATTGGCAGTAAGACCTGTATCATTCTCCTAGCTCTGCAGACCAAATAATACCCACTTACTCAAATCAAAAGAACTGTTAAAAGACAAGAGGGAGGCAAGGAGATCATGTTTAGGTCCATTTATTAAGGCCTTTTTATCAATTATATTGTCATGGACTTTGAAAAAACAGAGTGTGCTTTTTTTGCATCTGCATATGTGTGCTTGTGTTTTCACCAGAGAAAGTCCAGGATGGAGAACTACAAAGAGCAAAGAGTCACAATCCCCAACAGTGTTCATTTAGTAGAGGTTCACACAGGCGCACCTACACAGGAAGCTCCTAGCCTATCCTATCCAATGCTATGTAATGAGATATCTGCTGTTTCCAATTTGAGCCTTTTCATCCTCCACAGAACAGAAACAACTGATAGGGAAGAGACGAGAGGACAGCATAGGAAGTTGAGGACAAGCAGCAGGATCTGAAATCTGTTTTTTTCCAACCCCCATCCCATCCTTTACTGTTTCAGGTAGTAATGTGTCTCCATCTCTGTCTATTTTATTATTATGTAGCAGCTAAGGCTACGTTGCCTAAGGCAAATTGCCTCGTAGCCCCTCATCTATATGTGGGACTAGCAGACAAACAGATCACACATACTATCTTGGCAGTGGCCTCAGTGACACTGATTAAATATTAATGACCTGATTCTCTCTCATTAATAATAACTGCAGTGCTGATCTCTCTGGGAATACCAAAGAGTGTGTGGGATTCATAAGTCAATCATCACTATGCACCTTTCCAAAAAGAAAAAAAGAGATGATTTCACAGCAGTGAATTAAATAATATAATGGAAAATTATCTAAACTATAAAACAAAAGACTCTTTGAAGGTGATGTACTATGATACATTTTCCCTTTGCTAGGAAATTTAAATTGAAGAAACTATACAGGGCCTTGAAATAAATTATCTCCATTGAAATGCTTTACATTTTGTCATACAAAAAGCACAACTTGGGAATTCTGTGTGACCATGTATTTGGGGGGACCATTTTTATAAAATATTCTTTTAGGAACCAATGTCTGTGTGTCTGGGGGGTTAAAATCATGCTTGCTGAGCAAAATCAAAATGTATGTATTTGTGTTTAGAACCACTGTATCCTTACTTTTATCTGTTTTGGCTAAGTAGGTAATTAGGAGTTCTTTCTATTTTGAAGAAAAGTAAATAGTTAATAGCAATAGTAACTCCTTCAGTAGTAGGAGACTTGAATCTGCAGCATTATTAGTTATCCTGGGTTTCTTGCCTGTGTCTCTGGCAAATGCACTTGTAGTCGACAACTAACTGTAATGATGAATGTAAGGTTTTCAAACCTTATAAAATGGGTTTATGACTTTAGCCTTATTTTCCAAAACAAATCTCTTGTCTAGTATATTTCTTTGTCTGTGAGATTTTCCATTCTGATACTGAAATTTGTTTTAATATATCAGTAAAAACCATGTTGTAATTCTTCAAAAACCTTACAATCTAGCTATTCATAAGTAATATCATAAAATGATGTGAGAATATATATATATATATATATATATATATATATATATATATATATATATATATATATATATATATATATATATATATATATATATATATATATATATATA
>JAVLVB010000935.1:466627-480649 GCA_032876305.1 Orestias chungarensis
AAGCTCTGCAGAGGGTGGTGAAGGCTGCACAGAGGACTGTTGGAGTCAGCCTCCCCAGCACCACAGACATTTACACCTCCAGATGCAGGAAGAGGGCCTCCGGCATCATGAAGGACCCCACACACCCAGCACACTCACTTTTTGTCCCGCTCCCCTCAGGCAGGAGGCTGCGGAGCATCAAGTGTAAAACCACCAGACTCAGAAACAGCTTCATTCCTGAAGCTGTGAGACTCTCAAACACACTCAATTACAAATGAAAAACACTTTCTCATTTAACCGGCACTGGTCACTTTAATATCACAGTTTAAAATGTCACTTTAAAATGTCACTTAATATGTCACTTGCACTCCGAATTTTCATTGCTGCTATGTCCGAAGTCCCATATTGTAGATTCTGTGTCCATATTGCAGATTCTGTGTAGTCAAATACTATTTCTCGTATAGTTCTTTATATTTTATTATATTATTTAAAATTGCTATCAGGGTGTAAACTGGACCGGGGGATTAGAATTTCGTCCCACCTCATGTAAGGATTCATGACCTGTGAGGTCTTGAATCCTTGAATCCTTGAACACATATGATGTGATGACAAATAAAATTCCGTTATTCCTTGATTCCTAGTCTGAGAACTTTTATTTATAATTCACCGATTCAAATATTCATTTAATTGATTGTAACGTTAGCTTCTAATGAGTGACTGTGGAGACAGCCCATCACCCAAGAGATCCAAAAAACAGAGAGCCAATCAAGTGCTGGTTGAGCGGTTGTTTCCCGCCTGGTCCTAGTGCTGACAATTTTACAGTTTTTGGACAGTAAAAAGTGGAGGGGACCAAATCGGACATTTGAAAAAGTGCAGGAGACATGTCCCCTGTATCCCCCCAAAAAATTAAATCCGTGCTTCTATGTAATATTCAGCCGTTTTTAAACAACAATTTCCGGGTTTTTCACACTTTTCCGCATATTTTCGCACTTTCCCACATTTTTGGTACTGTCCCGCCTTTTCATCGCAGAAAATGGGATGAAATCCCACAGAATTCACCACAAAATCAAGGATTTTTGCCCGCGTATTACTGTGAGGTCTGAATATTTTGTAAGTTTCATCTACCATCTATCAACTCTGGGATTTATGTCATAATTCAATGTATAAACTGACACATTAGATATCAGATAATAATATCAAAAAAGGGTTTTCAATGTAAAAAAAAAATATCTGGACCAGAAGGTAGAAAAACATTTAGAATAATTTTCTGCTGTTCTTCTTAGACGATATTTTTAACTAGCAATTGTATTTGATAAAAAACCATAATGAACATCTCAAAGATTTCCAAGAACTAGACTGGACAATCAAAAATCTGAACAATGTATCTTTAGTAAGTTATGATCTTAATACATAAAATGAATCCAAGATGATATTTCAAAACATCCTAACTGATTGCTATGAGTGGGGAGATGCGGTTGCTCCTGAAGGCCTTGAGAGTGTTAAAAAGAGAAAAAGAAACTACAGAGTAGAGCGCAGGGGGACAGATGGTCAAGCAAAAAGAGAAAGACGGGAAGTGTAGAGGTCAAAAGGAGAATGCAGATGGGAAAACAGGGGAGTAAGCTACTGTGTATAAACGGAAAGCACACGTACACACAAAGACGAGTGGGAGCTAGAAAACTGGGGTTGGTCAGCTTGATTGAGAATCCTTTCAGAAATCTCCCAGCTTTAGAGTTCCTAGGATCACAGGGGAGTGTGGGGAATATGCCAAAGAGATTTTTTCGCTGGCATCAGCACATGTGCTGATGCCTCACTACACACATATGGCAGGGGAGGAAGGGTATGTTCACAGGCGCAGCACTGAAGACATGCTAGCATGCTTTGGAAATGACTCAGTGTGATTGTGACCACAGCTGTGGCAGTAACATTAGATAAAAGAAGTCCCACCTCCAATGACTGGATAAACCAGTGACTTTATTAGATCTGTCACTCCAGCAGATAAAATTACCACCACAGACACACTTTAGAGACAGCAATCTGTTTACTCTAACTTGATGAATAATTATTCTTGCAGGACAATAAAGACTGGCACTAAACTGAAATGTATGACCATCCAAAACTTGCATCATTACTTACATTGTGCAAATAAAACACATTCCCTTTTTAATTGACATAATAATACAGCCCTTGAGAACATAAATAATCATCAATAAGGCTCATAAAGCAACTGGGAGCAGATACTGGGACAAGCTAATCCCACTTAATATTTTATGTTTGATGACTAGTATCAATAGGATTACAAATTTATTTTTATAGCCACTGTATATTAATAACTGTAAATTCGCATTTGTTCAAGCAAGATATAGATTCTCTCTTATCTTTTTCTATGAGTATTAAATACAGTTCAAAACTGTTTACATGAAGCCAACTCACAACACATAATCTCAAGGCACTTTACAAGAAAAGTACTTACACAATTGTACCAACATTAAACTTGATCCTAATCAAACAGTGCATTAAGTTCAGTTTACTGTTTAAATTAGCTTAAAAAGTGTTTCATCTCAATACACCTATCATATTACATCGAGTCATTAACTTCTTCTGGACCAACATGTTTACCCTCAACAAAATAAACACAGTTGTAATGGTAGACATAATACAATTTGAAGCACTTTTGCCTTATCAGCATACATTGGACAGGCAAGAAAAAATTTCCAACATGTTACATGTTATTTCGGTACGGTTGTTTACCTGAAAACTCATTGAAATTAAGATTGCAGCCCAGGTCTTCGGTAACCAGAGTATGAATAGAGAGGGTCACAAAGTCAAGTTGGTTGGATAAGTGGGTGTGTAATTATTAAATAGTATATAAACAAGCTTGCAAAATTCTAAACTATGTTTTGATGACGTATGAACACACATGGTTGGGAAGTTACTGCTTCACAATGAAACTACACTTAGCTACAGTTAGCTTCATAGTTGAATTCATGATGTAACCATTTAGCATACAAAAACAAAATTTTACGTTAAATTGCAGTTACCTTTGCACAGAGTAACATGCTCAAGATGCTTGGTTTTGATTGACTCAGATAGAGATGATTACATTTACAGTTTAAGGCACTAGTTTACAAAAGCTGAGGGATTGTTATCTGACTGTAGGAAAAAAAAAAAAATAGTCTTGTTATTTATATAACACCACCAGCATGCTCAGAAGAAGCAGGAATACAGTGACTTATATGTAGTTAAATGAATAAAAAAACAACAACATCTGTGTTCTTAGTTTGAGGCATAGATATGTGCGATCTCGTAGACTCCCTTTGAGCTGCAATAAAGCATTTGTTGAATGACAGAGCTGTGCCTTATTCAATTGTTACGCGTTACAAACTCTGGAGCGTAACAAAGTCCCATCACCACACATCATTTTGTTAATCAGACAGCAGCAATGAGGCACACACGCTGCACATGAACTACAATGCGCATACATAACCAAGTGGAGTGAAAAGGTCATTCAGAAACCATAACCCCCAGGGAGATTTGAGAAACAACAAGATTAGCATTAAGCTGAACCTTGAATGCATATTTAAACCCACGCCATTTAAAGAGTGAATGAAAAATAAGAGACCCGCACTTATTATAGTACTGACAGGCTTTAAAACCTTCAGATGTAACAGTTTCACTCCTATGGTGCATATTTACAGCTCATAATAACCCAAAACCATCACAGACATATATTTGCAGAACGAGGAAACTGCTGCGAAAGCTGTGTAATTGTCAGACTATCCTGAGTGATAAAAGCCTCATTCACATGAGAGGCTCCATTAACCTCCAAATCAGTTGCCTCGCTATTACATCCTCTTTACACACACAGCTACATTACCCTCAGCGCCGTTTCAGTCAATGGTGGCTCATACTGTGGACATCGATGGAGGCTGAAGCTTTTTTACATCAACTCACAGTTGGTACAGTGTATTCAGCAGCTGATAAGTTTATGAAGCAAAGCCTACGCTTCAGTATCAGGGTATAGTATGATAATATACCATACAAATCTGTTTGTGTCAAACACTGGTGAGGTTTTACTAGAATATTTTTTTCTGTGTGATTTTACCTGTGAATTCTGACTTTTGCTGAATTATAATTTTTTTCTGAGGACAATTACACACAAACTGGATGGGCTAAGGGTATGTAAATTGTCTAGTCTGACTTAGTCAGTCATGCTTTAACTTGTTCTCTGGTTTTCCACAGCAAAAGTTAGAGCTCAATTTCCCTACCTGTTGCTTTGAGCTGTTGGACAGAAAAGTGCTGCAAAGATTAAGTGACTATTATATAATGGAGATATAGCAACAAACTATTAGGATAAATGTATTAATCTGTCATCTAGGCAGATAACCCAGCTACTAAACTAGCTAATCACTTCTTGTTTTACTTCAATCTTGCTTTATAGAGAGAAAACTGAAAGAAGAATGTTCTGCACAATGTTCTCTGTCTTAGATACTGATGACTTTATTGACGTTTGTATCTTCTTACTTTATTTTCTTCACCATGATTTTAAAAAACTTATTCAGATAAATCCTTTTTGAGTACCTAGGTGCTGATATACACTCACTTGTGTTTTACCACGTTTTTGAATATTTGTGTGTAAAAATTTGTAGGGATTGCACCATGAACAGAATATTCAATGTGTTTTATTGTTATTAATTCATAATTTTGCGATATGTGGTACCATAATTCCAGCAATATTAGAAGTAGGGTAATTGCTACTTTTAGACAAAGCTGATTAAATCCCAATATATTTTTAAAAGCTTTTTTATGTTATGATAGATTAATGATGTATCTATGATTTTTATTGATTTTCTTGTAAAGGGCCTTGAGAAAACATCTGTTGTAAATAAACTGATTCTTGATTTTTCTTGATTCTTGAATAGGAAACAGCAAAACACATGCCTGAAAAAAAAATGCATTATGGATGTTGCAAACCTAAACATTAGAAAACCTTGTAATTTCCTGATAGTAGTGCTTAGATTAAGGAATACAGGAATGACTGCAGAGTCTGTGCCTTTCTTAGCAGTGCCAGATTTAACACAACATATGTGTGGGTGGGTGTTCATGGTTTGAGTGTGTTTTCTGCACAGTGACAGTAGTGGGAGGAAGGGAGTCCACACCATCTCATCTTCCTCAAGCTACTGTCCCTTAGGTTGGATGTTGCATAGTGGATGCTGAGACAAAACACAGGCAAGATTAATGGAGGTTCATGGCACAGAACTGCATTCACACCTAATACAATGAGTAAATGCAACACTTAAGTTTCTCCAAAACATATTTTTTGTCTTAAAATTGAATGACACATTTAATTTGATTGTAGGACCAACAAATTCAACATCAACCACTCTTTAAAACTGTCCTTTACAATGTTTGACACTGCTACTACCCCAGACTATAGGACCTTAAATTTGTGATGAAAAAGCCGATTTAACTTTCATTTGAAAAGAGGGCTTTGGACCACTGAGAAACAGGCCAGATATTTCTTTCCTCAGCCTTGGTGAGACACATCTGACATTGTTTCTGGTTCAGGAAAAGCTTGACACAACAAATGCAACATGTGTAGCCCATTTATATGATCCTGCCGTGCGTAATGGCTCTTTATACTCTGTCTTTAGCCACAGTCTAAATTTTGTGAAGCTTCCTCGATTACTAGAAAGAATTTTGCTTGAAAAGCGTCTACATTTTTTAGCTATTCCTGTCGCTGGTGTATTTTTTATCTACCGTAGTTTTACTTTCCAACTATTTCTGTAGGAATGTTTACAGCAATGTGTATACAATTAGCTTTTTTGTTGTTGTTTTAATTGCATTTTTATGTTTACCCTCCTTGAGTCTCAGTAACATCTGTTAATTCAGAGTTATTGAGATAATTTGATCAATTTTGATGAAGAATTTTGGATTTTCTTTATCTGTAAGTCACAATAATAAAAATTACAACAATGTTTACAACAAATCTTTAAGTAGGGGACATGATGTGATCTATTGTTTCCAAAATCTCTTTGTATAAGCAAGACATCTAGCTGTGTTTTACTGTGCTTAACCATGTCTCTTTCCTTGACAAAGCAATTGAAGGAGCTAATGCTCCATCTAACTGCATCTAACTAATGATTATTTCTTTGTTTTTCTTTAACAGCACTTCGTTGTGTTTTTTTAAAAATTTGTGTATTTGTCTATCTACTGTCTCCATATGCAGGGTCTATATAGCGGTTTGGTGCACAGGTAATGACACCAGGCCACTGACCAACCACTGTGGCTTTGTACTTAATCAGAAACTGGGATAATAAGATTAAATACACATTCTGATGTAGAAACATTCTGATGACCATTGAATAAATGTTTCAAGAAAAACAGAAAGGCAGTTTTTTGTGGTAGAGGTCCACATCATTATAGACTGAAAACAGAGACCAAAATCAAATAAACCCTGAGGAGAAGGAAAGAAAAAAAAATCAGAGAAGCGCAAACAAACATCTTCTGTGTACTACGGCATGTAGGCTTAGTGATATTTCAGTAACAACACCAGGTTCTAAAAATATGAACATCACATCAGAGCCACCACAAAGGTGCTAATCTTGTCATTGCTATGATCACCATGATTATAGTGACACTCTCTGAATCACCACGGCTGTAATAACACATTACCTCTTCAGTCATGTTCCATTGCTCCATCTCCTCAACTCATTTTTCTAACAGACAGACTAAACCCCAGACATCCACACACACGAGCTTCATGAGGCTCAGCGCAGCATCGCTGGCTGCAGTCTGGAGCAGAGGTCGGCCGCACCCTGCTATTATCCCAAGAGACTTGTTCAGTTTAAAGGCAGCACTGCTCCGTATTGACTGACGGCTCAATGGAGGGCCTGCTGGGAGTTTACTAGCAGGAGAAGACACAGGCAAGCAAAAGGGAGCTCACACACTGAGGGATGTAGAGTAAAGGCGCAGTCATAGACACTCACCAGAAGACACAAAAATGCTTCCATTCAGCTGTGAATTAAACAGGCGTGGAATAAAACCCTCACATGCACAGGGGAACACAAATACAGTTCAAACAGGAATGCAAAGGATTGCAGACACATACTAATGTCTGCGTATAGACTGAGTGCAGTAATAAGGCAGCGGTGCTCTCCAGGGACTGACACAATGGCCACAAAGAGCGGAGAGCGGAAGCGGCAGGCTGCTGAAATGCTTCCCCTGCTAGCACTGTAATTTCCTCCCAGAGGCACACCTAGGCCAATCACGCAAATGCAAGGTCTATTTGTGACAGTTTGTGCTTGCATGTCTCTTGTAGGACTTATTTTCTTTTATTTAGCGTACTACATCATGTGTTTATGCATTTTGGTTCAGAAATCCAACAATGCAAATACATGATGCAAAGTGGTTCCCCAATGCCCGATTCAATTTCTGATGTGTTTTTCCAAGTTACTGTATACATGTCATAAAATTGTTATCAGAGCAAGAGGTGGTTTCATTTTTGGCAGAAGGTTGAACATATTTCCAGAGTGGGTTCAGCTCTGAATGGGCTGCTGTCTCTGTTATGGTTCTGCTTTCAACAAATAATGTTTATTTATTTATTTTTGTTTTGGGGGGGGGGTCTTCAAGCTCTCCTTTAAAGTATTCTTTCATCCACAAGACAAAGATAAATTAACAGGACAAAACGGAATAAAATAAATGCCATTGATCAGATTTAGCTAGATAGTCTAGCTGAATCTTCCTCTCTATGGATATTTGATTTTATAACATGTTACACTTACAGATCCTTTTTTGAAAATGTCACATTTTTTAGATTTTGCTTATCAGCAGCAGGTAAAAACAGCAGCTTGTTGATACTGACAGATTGCATCAGGCATTTGAAGCAGGGTCAGACATAATCTAATAACCAATATTGTAGGAAAGTGTTCTGTATTCACAGAAAATTCCTGAAGTTACAATAAACATCCAATCTTTTACACTGACTGACAGAACATTAGAGACAGTACACTAAAAATAAAGCTGATGACAGTTATGCAAAGGTTTTTAATGGTTACCATAAATGCATTTTTTTTTACAACTATTAGACTTCAACTGTCAACGGCAGCAAGGCAGAAATACTTTTTTTTCCTTTTTCCCAAAGAAAATGCTGAAGCATTGCTACTCTTTTTGCATCAAGTTTTTTATGAAAGTACATTCTCCCCATTAAGAACACTAGACCAAGACTTCAAAACATTGTAAAATAACCCTTGATGGTGGAAACTAATTTACGATACTTTAACTTAACTTTTCCTTCAGTCTTCCTTTAATCGATATTTTTAGATGAATCCATATTTTTAATTTCCAGCTTGGTTCCTAAACACTGTCGTTATTATTAAAATCTTCTCTTGATGTTCATAAATCTTACTCTAAACATCAGTTAATTTCTGCACATCTGCTTTTGATTTGATCCAGCATCAGATGCATAAGAATGTGAAAAATTCACAAACACTGCATGTCTTTCAAAATAGTCAATAGAATTGAAATGGTGACATTAGATTATTTCCCTGCAATGATGCTGAAAGTGTGATTAATTTAAAAAATTCAATTCCATGTACTAAAATTCCTAACTAGGTCTTTCTCTATTGAGTTTGCATGTTCTCCCTGTGTATATGTGGGTTCTCTCCGGGTACTCTGGCTTCCTCCCACATTCCAAAAACATGACTGTTAGGCTGATTGGGCACTCCAAATTGTCCTTAGGTGTGAGTGTGCGTATGTGTGGTTGTTTGTCCTGTATGTCTCTGTGTTGCCTGGCGACTGGCTACCTGTCCAGGGTATACCCCAGCCTCTTGCCCTTTGTAAGCTGGAGATAAGCACCAGTAGACCACAGTGACCCCACAAGGATAAGAGGGTTAGATAATGGATGGATGTATATGAAACAGTATTAAGGTTTGATAAAGAGTAATTTGTATCCTAATTTAAGGCAAGTAGCATTGTAAACATTAATTGCTCCAGTCCCAATAAACATTACAAACCTTGGTAATACCTTAGTGATTTGAGAAAACAAAGCATTTTTTTAACCCAACAGATCAATACAGGGATTTGGTGACTCACATCGAGGAAAACAATCTTCACTGTGGAGGTCGTTATTCTTGGAAGAAGACTAAAAAGTAGCTATTTTAAGTATCAGTAATGTGTTTTCAAAGTAAATATTGTCATTCAATAACACAAAGCTTGACCTCAGCCGGTTCTGGTTAAATCACCTTTTCGTAGTTTAATTCTTTTCCAGTTTTAGTTTTTATGTTAAAGATTTTGTTGGGTTTATAATAGGCTGTCAAGATACATCATTTTTTTCTCTTCAGGCATTACCTAATCTAACAGAATGGAAATGGCTCGTATTTTTTTCTTTGAATTGTATGTATTTATGCTGATTTAGGCTAATAATAGGCTTTACCTACGGAATATTGATGTTTATTATTAGTGATCACAACCAATGTATTGCCAATTGCTAACCCAAAAAAGACAGCAAAAAGTTAATAGTAAAACCCTGCCTTGTTGTCTTTTACATACACACACAATGAGACATAGCATCTACTTCAAACACAAATTATTAATTTTTGCCCACAGCAGCAGTGTAAATAAAGACTGTTCAATGCAACTGACATATATACAAGACAAACCCACAACAGTAACTTATGAGGTGTAAAACAGGTTAAAAAAAAAGCTGCTCTATGGCTAAGAAAGTCTTCAAAGTCTCAATACACTGGGCTGGAAGACACAGAAAGCCAAGTCCTATCAGAGTAAACACCTCTCCTATAGAGGAGATGAACAAAAATCAGCCTAGGGCAAGTAAAACAGTTTATTGTTATGTAGACAGTACATTCACAAAACAAAAAACAGAAAGAGGAAAAGAAGACTAAAATAAAATGGAGACAATGATCAAACTTTACATAAAATGGCTAAAAATAAAATTGTTACAAAAGAGAAGAGACGGGCGCTCATGGTGGTCTGTCCACTCTGGTATGAAAAAATAGCAATCTTTCGTTTTCTATCGCAGCAGCGATTAATTAAGGAAAGTATTACATTAATAATAAGGCTCACTTTCTCAATTAAGAGCATTAATCCACACATCTATGGCTTATGGTTTAAAAAAGCAATCAATCATAGTCCTAATGCCTTCTGTTCTTTGTCAGATTCCGTATTACTTTGCCAAATATAACTTCCTTCCCTCTGTCTTTGTCAAGCATATAAGTCAAGCTTCAAATATATCACAGCTAACACAGAAGATTATTTGAAATTATTGATTGATATTAATTAATGATAGTACTGTTCTTGGTTGAACTGGATAAGTGATTGGCTGAGCAATAAAAGAGGTTGATAATTTAAAAAAATGATTTGGTGTTAACTATAAGTCGAGCTCTGCACAAACTCTGGAAGATCTGTAGAGTACTTTCCTGTATGTCTGGTGTTACAACAACATGATGCAACGGCTCGAAGGTAAACTTTTTGTTTACATAATGTTTCGAAAATAGCAAAGACAAAATGCACAAAAAGTGATGAGAAGCACAAAGACATCTACATGAAATACCACTGGGAGCAGCACATGCCTGCCTGCTTGTCTGTCTGTCTGTCACTCTGTCTGTCTGTCTGTTTAGCCTTGAAAATCCCAGCTCTCAGAGCCAGACGACCACAGAACTGAAGCCCACGCTTTATGTCCATGCACACAGACCCGCGCACACACAAACACACACATACACACTCAGTGGCCTGTTCTATCCTACGCTATTGATCCGCACCCCACTCTTCATTAGAAAGACAGATTCAAAGGCAACAAGGAGCAGTGAGACGCACAAAGTGTTTGTGTTTCCTTAGTCTGCACACATGCAACATGCTTATGTGTGTGTGTATGTGTGTGTGTATGTGTGTGTGTGTGTGTGTGTGTGTGTGTGTGAGTGCTCCAATGTGTAAATTCACAGTCCAAGGGAGTTGTGTAAGCTTTTTGATTACATGCTTTAAATGCCTGTGTTCACAATAAACTTTTGCTTGTACATGAGCACAGGATGCAGAGATGGGGCTGTATGTGGATGCACTGCCAGGTATTAGTAACATTGGGAGCAGATCTATGCTCCTCAAACACAGTCTGTCCTTGCTGGGTGTTCCTATGGAAACTCTCTCACTCTCTCAGTATATTCTTAGACATTCTCGAGTCAACTGTTCAGAATAGGAAGACACAGATCTCATCTGTTGCAATGTACTCATTAAAATAAGCTTTGACTCGCACCTGTACAAAATGGTCTCATACTTTCCTCAGTTGTTATCAGTTGTAGTCTGCTTACAAGTTTTAAAATATTTACAAGAAAAGCTAGTATTTATACTATTCATTTATATGTTACTAAAAATATAAATATTTATTTATATATATCTAAAAGAAACTTCAAATAACTGAGACTTAAAAAAAATAGATTAGCTGAAATTGCTTCATCAAAATTACACTTTTTAAAGTTAAAGACTTAACGGAAAGGTTTATTGCAATTTTTTTAAATATTTTTTTGCATAATGCTTTACAAACATAAAGTCATATTTACCATGACTTAAACCTGAGTATTCCAGCCACTTTAAATGCACATTTGCCTTCTCTCTCTAATTCCACAGCTGGCATCACATGTCCTTTTGCTTTAGTAAACCAGTCCCTTTAAGATCTCTCAGCTTCCCCATTTGAGCAAAGAAAATACATAAAAAGCCTACAGCTCGAGTAATTATTTTAGATATTGAAGTTGAAATTATCATTAGACTATGTGCTTCTCCATATGTCACACTTAACTTGAAGGAAATTATTATACCAGCAGCAGTTTATGTTTGAGTATGCTTAAGTTTAATTTTGATAGCAGCACATCATATACTTATGATTGTTTCATTGCAAAAATATATAACTGAATGCAACTTAGTCTCTTAGCAAATTGGGAAACTGATATTTCATAGTTAAAATGATCAATGACCCGACTGTCCTCTGTTTTATGCACTGAAAGACTATTGAAACAAAAAAAAATTATATATGTCAATTAGTTTCTTTAAGTTATTAATATAATGCAAAGGTGTGTTTTTTACTTAAATTTCGTGTTAAACTCTGCCATGTTTGATTAAGCCTGCATTGGCATGTGGACCTCAAATCTTTCAGATAAGACTTAGATGTATGTTCTGATTGTAGTCCTCTGATTGATCTGGCGAAGTACAAGAGTAACCACCCTTTTACTCTATGCATGGTAGAAATGCAGGACTAAGAGAAAAGGTGAACAGTAGGAAATATCAAAATCCTGCAGTCTTTAAACAGACACAGAGTTAGGACTTGCCAGGACATAGAGATCCCTTAAATGTCCGTAAATCATACACATATGAGGAAAAAATTAGGAACAATTTGTGACAGATAATGAGAGAAAACCTGAGAAATATCCTCAATTGAACATAAAGTAGTGATTTTTTGTTTTTTCCAATATAATGCTTAAATTAATGAAAAAAAATTCCCCTATGCTTTAAATTCAGTTTCTTACTTTTAGGTTGAAACGTTTTTTTGTGTATTTCTGTGTCAAGGTGTGTCAGTTACTTAAAATATCAAAAGTTATTGGCTATTTCCCCAGTTTTGTTACTAATTATTGGCCAATGAGATGAGTAACAAGTGATTATTGGCTTGTTGAAAAGGAAGTACACTTAAATGATCAGAGGCGTTCATGTCTGCAGGAAGGAATTTTAGTTTCTAATGATGAAATACAGACAGGTTTTGCTGACAGGGTATCTGCTAGGTGAGAGAAACAGTGAACTGTGTGCAATGCGAGCTTTCTCAAGCATACACAGCGGGGATGGATTATTTAACAGCAAAAATAGAGCAGCAGGACACTTTCTTCCGTTTGACAGAAGACATTGTTATTTTTATTATTAACTTCCACTTGTCCCTCCGATTGCGGGGTTGTAATTTTTTTATTTTATTTATAAAATTGTCCTTGAGGGCCAGTTTTCTGCATCTTTTAGATTTGTTGCCAGTCCACAAACAAATGTGAATCAAACGGCTGAATTATCTTCTCAGTATGCAGTAAAGTTCTCCAGAGACCCCAACATCCCAATTTTGATTATCTTGTTTTGCGAGAAATCCTTACGCATTTGTTAAAATTACATTAGGATATAACAATGATGGTCAAAAAGACTTTAAACACATATCTATGCACAGCTGCACACTCCAAACTATTTGCAGCTGATTAGAAAGGTGGTTCAAGAAACAGAAATACCTTGTGAATATGTATGTGAAAAGTGCATGATTTCTTTAGTCAAGGATGTATAAAAATGGAGTCTATAACGGTTTGAACATACTAACCTCTGGAGTGGTAGTCGGTCGCTGGGCTGCTGGGGGGTGCCTTCTTAACAGCTGACGAGCGATAGATGATGTGTGTCCTCCCTCCTCCTCCATCCTCTTCTTTTTCTATTACTCCATTGCCCCTTTCCACTGGTTCAATAAAGAACTCCTCTTTCTCTGTTCTGATTATGCCAGCCTGAAAGTACAAAAATATATGATAATGTGAACATAAAATAAAGTGTGAAACGTTGCAAAAGATGTTAGCAGCCCATGTACTATGTTTGACTCTCTTCTTTCACCTATCTAACCCCTTTTACAGAAAGATAGGTCTTTGGTTAAATGTGTTGCTGTGGTGAGGCCTTGAGGGAAAGACAGGGAGAATATGTGAGAGAGGTGATGTCTTCTGGGTCCCCCGTGGAGGCCAGAGTGACAACTGACATCTAAAATGACCAGGACAGAAGAAGGCGATGAGACTATCACACTCCCATCTTCAGCTAATCCATCCTGTCAGGTAATTCCTCTCCTCTGCTTTCACACACACACACACACACACACACACACACACACACACACACACACACACACACACACACACACACACACACACACACACACACACACACACACACACACACACACACACACACACACACACACACACACACACACACACACACACACACACACACACACACACACACACACACACACACACACACACACACACA
>JAVLVB010000935.1:480749-504866 GCA_032876305.1 Orestias chungarensis
GTGCAGAAACTTACTGGAAGTAAGGGATGGAGATGAAGAAGGAAGAGACAAGGTAAAGGAAAAAGACAGTGTGCATACAGAACACAGGCGCAAAAAAGCTATAGTGTGCACATATACGGGGAAAGCAGACTCTGGGAAAATTGCCCGTCACTCTCTCTTATTCCATCTGTCTGTTTAAGACAACTGGTAATTACCAAGGCAACGCACTGCTGTAGAGGAAAGCCATGGGGGAGATCACACTGAGGATTGAGAGGATTTTAAAAGAAAGAAAGGAAAAAAGAGAGGGGCTAATAGTTGAAAAATGAGAAAACATCAATATGATCAGCACTTGCTTGTCTTCTTTTGTTTTGCCATATAGGAAAGACATGATGATCCATTTAAAGAGAACAAAATCAGCTATGACAGTATAATGCGGGATACACAACAGCACAATACTCATTGAAAATCTGTGTGCTCAACACTGTTGCATTGAATAGGAACATATTGCCCATACAAACCCACATCAAGACATTTTTTATTAAAAAGCACATTAAATTCAGAAGTGCAAAGTGACTTGGTAAGGGCAAAAAGCTGCAAAACAATATTTAAGAATTATAAATAACACTACTTTAAATCCAAAACAGAAATATGAGATATAAAATACAAAAATATTTTTTTGATTAGTCTGAAGAATAACAGCATGATATTTATTTCCATGTGAATTTTGGCATAAACTTTGATTTTAAAAAAAAGATTAAAAAAACCCTGGTATTGTCTAACTTTCTTAATCATAAATTAAAAGTTACAAACACATCCGTTATAATACTATGGAGACCAATGACCATGAAATAACAATAGAGTGTCTACAGTCACAGATTGTTTTACTGTGGTATAATATAGACTGCTGAAAGAGACCCTCTCATATCACAGCGTAAACAATGAACTATTAATTTTTTTTAAATTTGTATATATTGATAGTCACTAAATTTTTGGGGTATTTTGATTTTTTAACTGCCTAACAACGTCCAACAAGCTAAAGTATCTTGAAAAGCCACACAACAATGCTAAGGCTTTAGGCCAAGTGCAAACAACATTGAGAAACACATATTTTCAAAAAATAGAAAAAATATTGAAAACGTTTCCTTCTGTAGATTTTCTTTTTGTTTAGGTCTTTATGTTATTTGCCATTACTATTATCCAGCTTGCTTCCTGCATTTACAGTAGGTCCTGAACCATATGAACAATTAATGACAGATGTTTCCAGGTGTTATCTTAAACAATTGCTTAATAGCTCCAGAGTACAGAGTACCTAAAGATGGATGTGTGTATATTGTAGCAAAGAAGGGGGAGTGATTATATTAAAGAGGTCACGACAGTTTTTGAATTCATTGTACGTATATAAGCAAATTTTGCAATATCATCAAATGTAATACTCTCAACATTTATTCACATTGATTTAATTAATTTTTACAGAAGCAATTGCTTTAATGCAAATCCAAATGCCTATTTAAAGCACACATTTAATAGGTGAGGAAAAAAACATATAACAAAAACAGAGAACAGATTTTTTTTATATAGGGCCCTGTAATAAGCTACATTTTATGATGAAAATTGTATAACTAAGACATGTCATAATTATATATAAGTATACCTAGCAAAATTACACAAAACCCAGCACAGAGAACCACCCGCTGGACAGCAGCTGCTACTAGAGGCCGCTACAGTGGTAGCCATTAAAAATGGCCCTTCCCAGTCAAACGCCAGCCGTATAGCACCAGACTATTCTATACCTTCCAGCGGAATCCCCACTAAGTTCCAGTCGCTGGAGTGACCCCCTCCTTCTCCTGGGCGTGCATATTTTTTACTGTGACTCCACCCTTTCACTAAATTACATGGTCCAACCAGGAGATGGGCGTTCTCTAACATACTGCACAATAATCAGAATCAGAATCAGAATCAGAAACAATTTATTGTCATTCGCAACACATGGGGTACATGAGGACAAATGAAATTACAGGGTGACGAAGACCCGTAGCCGCTGCACCTGTGGCGCGCCACCGTCGTGTCCTTAAAGACGAAGGAAAAATTACACATAGGGAAAGATGAGGGGAAAAGAATACAATTTACACTTTATCCTTGACAGGATACAGCTTGAAGTTCCACAAAAACCTCTGCACAAAAAAAGCAACAATAACACAACAGAACAGTGCCTTGGGATGAAGATGAGGATGAAGGCGTATGCAGAGCTGGTATCAGTGTGTGTGAGTGTATGTGTAGGTCTGTGAGCTGTGAGCTGCCCTGTCCTTCGATGATAACATAGGTCTATTCAGTTCAAACAGTTCCACAGATGTCAGGGGGAGGGTAGGGTTGCACTGGAAAGGAGCAGCTTGTTTACATAGTTTCCAGGAGTAGTTGAAGATAGCAGACCATCAAGGTCGCCCCGGGGAGCCAAATCACATCCAGTTTACGGTTTGCCATCTCAGTCTGAGTGTTGGTCACTCTCCAGATGCCTTCATACGCTCCCAGCCGCTTTTCAATGGCCAGGGCAATTACCGACGTTTTCTTATTTTGTTGATACATTAGGTAAACGCCGATACCAAAAAGCAGAAATCCTGTCATCATAAATCCAAACATGTACAGATCTTCCAGGTCCTCGACTGACATTTTCTATAGACACACAATCTTCCACTTCATCCAGGAATCCATTGTATATCCTGCGAATGCTGTCCCGTCTGGACACGAGGGTTCCCCTTTGCCCTGTCTTCCCGTCAGGAAAATTTGATCAATTGCGTTGAAAGACCAGCTGACCAGATCCATATTTTCCGGTTTTGTAAGATATGTAAAGAGATGGTCCAAAAGAGAATGAAAAAGACACAAACACAGGGCTGAAGCAGGACAGATAAGGGTAAGGTCGGGAGACAGAGCGAAAAGCGTCCGCCTTCTTCGAGAGAAAGAGTAAGATAGGCCCGATGTTTAAATACCTTAATATCTTAAAAAATAATAAAATTGGATGTTGTCTATTTTTGAACAAAGCTTAGATCTTAATGTCCACAAATCATGAGAGAAGAAATATTTTAGTACAAATATTGTTGTTTTAAGAGAAATTGTAACTGTGATTGTTTGTAGATTGTTTTGTATACGAAAAGGGAGACCCTTCCAAGTCGAATGATGCCATACATTGTAATGGCTACAAATCCCATGTAACATCATACTAACGCATAAATCACGTTGTAAGAGGCAGAGAGCGCAACAGTTCTCTCAGCAAGTTATTGCTAGGATGGTTTTATCCTTTGATAAACAGAAGAAAAACCTAGGTATGCGGTCAGTTTTTTTAAATTTCTCCCCTTTGTGGGCTACATCTGCAGTCATGACGTCATTTTCAAACCACCTATAGTACCAGAAACAACAGTAATTTTACATCCTGTTCTCCATTTACAGAGATATAATTACTGGAGAGGATCACCCTTTGGGAAGATTATTGCAGGTAATTGCAGTGCTGCTTTAGACATGCTGCTGTAGCGCATTCAAACACTCCATTTGCATTCTCATTGCTCAACCTTTTGTTTGCACCTAATGGGACATTTGGTCTCCCAGTGTTACACAAATCACAGCAGCAAAAATGCAGCTCCATGGTTGCTGTATACCCAGCCCAGCTAAACCATGTAAGACCCAAATATTGAAAAAAAGGAATTATGTTTTTGACCCCCCAGATATTGTTTTAGGAGGCCTCTGATGTAGAAATTAAAGACTTCTCAACAGTTTTTTAAATTTTAGTATGTTTTTAGGGAAATGCTGAAACACTGTGCAATGATGGGAGCAGAATTTATGTGTTTGTATTCACTTTTTCTGGACATTTGTACAAAGGATTTAAGTATTCATTTGCAGGGTTTAATGCTTACTTACCCCCATAACAGTATATATATCATGAGTAATATTTGCAACAAACATAGTTTTGTGAATAACCATTTTGTCATAAAATGAAAAAAAAATTACACTTTTTCGATCACTTTCAATGTCAGTCTGTCTCCAAACACACTTCAGACATTTGCATTACGCCCATCTTCAAGTACATGCTAATTAAAGTTCCACAACAGTCGAACAATACTCTCTGGCTTGCCTATTATTTGTACAAATTAAAGTTCCACAACAGTCGAACAATACTCTCTGGCTTGCCTATTATGCTCTCTACTAAAAGCAACACATGCATACCCCCAGAGCACATTCAAGACCATTCACACCTGTTTGAGTATTGCAACAGGCATCCCCCCAAACAACGGCAGAACATTCAGAACCTGTTTGTCTTAATCTTTTAATGCTACTAACTGCTACTTGGGCAACATTGAGAAAAGAGTGTGTCAGGATAATAAATTAGATAAAACATATCAAATATGATCCATACACACTGAGGAAACATGTTTTCATACTTGTTGTGGGACTTTCCTGGTGTGGATCCCGTTCACATTACAAATGACCTTGTCCACCAGACCTCCAACTACACCTCTAGCCAAATGAAGGCGTACAGGTGTCTGGAGGGGTATAACTACTTTGAGTTTGGTTGGATCAGAGATGTTGGATCCAAAGCAGCTCTGAATGACAGCAGTTTTGGTTTTGTTTGGGTGAATAAATGTGATCACTCTTTACGTTGCTGTTTCATCACTAACGTAACGTTACATGAACGCACCTCTGGTGTCAGGCTACAAGCAACCTGGGTCATTGTAAATACTACATTGTAAATATTAAATGAGTATAAATTAAATATTGAATTTGAAATAGTAGTTTCTACCTAATGTTGCAAGGTCATTCTCAGTGGTCTAAATAGACACTTAGAAAACGTGGGTGGTGGTTAAAGAAAACTGAGAAGTCACAGCACATTGTGACTGGCTGGATAACTCTCATAAATGAACATCACATCAACATGTAATCATTCAAAATTAAGCCACCTTTCCCCTAGCTTTTTCCAGTTGTTATCCTGCCACTTCCTGCCGCCCAATCTGCAGTCATGACATAATCTGAAAACCAGACTGCTTAATGCTCATTTCATCCTCTGTGCTGGCTATCAGATCTCATCATGTTTGGTTTTTAAAGCAGATCATTGTCATTAATCATAATGATTCCATAGTTTTGGCACATAATTGGCTGTTTTTGACTACTTTTGATCTTACTTTTATATTTCACTTTAAAAAAAATGTTTACCCTGCATTGCTTGGTATCATTTTCTTCAACCTTCCCTTTGTGGACTTAAATAAATCTTTCCATTTTGACATACCATATTAACACAGTGGACCTAAAATCACACAAAAAACATAAAATCTGAGTAGAAGAAAGTCATACTTTTTACTGTGAAAACCACAAATATGTTTACCGTACCATTTTCACAACTTAGAATACAAATATAAATTGTTAATTTCAAAACCAACATACAATCTTTCTCAGAAAAAAGTAATTCATTTAAAAAGTGATTTTGTTTGCATAAAATGCAGGTATTACTTTAGGTGATTTTATGTACAGCTACTTTACAAAACAATGTAATATCTCAGAAATATGTTTAACAAACAAATTTTAAAACTTAGAATCCAAATAGAAATTGTAAATTTCAAAACAACAAAGTAATTTAACACTATCTATATAAAATCCAGGCAATGCCTCAGAGTTTTTACCTGCTTAAACGTCAGAAAAGCTACTGTAACAGCAGTCCCACAGGCCACTATCCGAAAGCAACACATTTAAACGTTTCAAAATGTAAAGATATCTGTCATCAGTAACAACTACAAAAAATATTACCTTTTTCTTTCTTTCTTTCTATCTATCTATCTATCTATCTATCTATCTATCTATCTATCTATCTATCTATCTATCTATCTATCTATCTATCTATCTATCTATCTATCTATCTATCTATCTATCTATCTATCTATCTATCTATCTATCTATCTATCTATCAGCTTTTTCTTTCTTTTGGTATTTGAACTAGTAGGACAAGTTGGAAGTTGAAGCACTGAGCAGTCTGGTAACCCAAACCATTACACGTACACAAACCCACACCTTTGTTTCACCATCTCCATATTTCCTCTGTTCACATCTTGCTACTTCATAGAGCTCTGGTGCGGCATCTGATGTATCTGAGATGGTGCATACACCCCAGAATACCAAGCAGAAGGCAGACGAGAGCCATGTCAAAGAAAAAAAAATATGACATGTAGGACCAGGAGAGACGGTTGGATCGATTGGAGCAGGCAGGGTGAGGGTGGGTGGGTTATACAGAGAGGAACTGGGAGGAGTGAAAAAAACCAAACACCTTTTTAGAAAAAAAAGGGATGTAAATAAAGCATCAAAGGCTGTGTGTACATTTACACGGTGGAAAGTATTATCTTAATTTATTCAAAAACAGCAGCAGCCAAGTCCCAGACAAGAGGATTATGGAGATGCTTGTCCAAACACAGTGTCCAGGAAAACTGAGAGGAATTTAGACTCATTGGCAGAACACTAGAAGCCATCACACGCCAACACAAGCAGGGTCACGAATGGGACTGATACAAAGAGCTGAAATATCTCTAACTTCAGCTCATTTTCTATTAAAGGTGTTAACACTGTAACTAGGATTAATATTTACTCATCTTTATTCTGACACACCTAAATAAAATAAAATACAAAAAAATTAATCGGCATTTTGTGTGCAGTTTAATTCAATACAAATCTTGTGGAAATCTTAACAAGGCTAGTTTTTTTTTGAAAACTACCGATAGCTTTTAGCATCTCATAAACACTAATCATACAAACACATAATATATAACAGCTCCGAAAGATAAGTTCCAGTATTTATGGGTTTTAATACAAACGTATGCTACACTTTATTTTCCTTCCAATACTTCATATTTTTTATTCTCTAAAAAAACATTAAAATACATTCAATTGTTTTAGTCATTAAAAATGTTACCTAATTTTTTCACCTATAAATTAACCACTGTAAGTTACGAAAATTTATTTTTTAACAACTTTGAATTAAAAAAAAATTTATTTAAAAATAAGGTGGCCTTGAGAAAATGTAATTGTTTATGATTTTACTCCCCACTTAAGCTCTATAAAATCTGCAGCCATATTCTCTCCAAAATACACAATGGGAATATACCATTGTTGGGAAAACCCAACAATGCTATATTCTCCAATATTCCCAAATGAACAGCCAACCTTGTTGATTTATGCCAAGGGGTTTTTCATCTGCTGATCTGAGTTTCTGCGATTCCCTCTATAATTGTTGCTTTTTTAGTTTAGTCAGTATTTAACTGCACTCTCTTCTTTAAGGAGTCCTTCATCTTCACAAGCTTCTGTTCTCTTATTACTCTAAATTCATTGTGCTCCTCTGGGTGATGAGTCGGAGGATGTTTTATTAAGTTTGACATGTTAGGATTTAGCTTATTAGCTTCATTCCCCTCATGAGCCACTAAATCTAACACGATTAGTCTGAATATATTTCTCCCGGACTGAAATTGAATTCCTTGCAGTGAGAAGGTTTCCATTACTGATCTAAAATGTTACAGTATAAATATAATTAAGAGGAAACTTCCCAGATGTCTGTCAATTGTTTTAGGTAAAGGCTTAATCCACATGAAGTTAGGTGACACAAAACGTTTAATTGTTTTATTTACAATTATGAAATACAGATAAATGTGCAGTGGAGTGTGATCTGCAAAGATTAGAAGGACGAGGAGCAAACTGCGGAGAAATAGGTGAGAGGCGTATAAAGGTACGGATCCAGAAAATGATTGTTACAACAAGTTTGCTTATAGATGGATGGGCAGTAAATTGTTTCTCTGCTCAATTACGATAGTATTATTAGGATATTATTCTTGAAAACTGTGAAATAAATCAGTGATATTACCAAGAGTTGGAATTGTAGTGATATAATAACAACTCTTGGTTGCTTTTATTTTATAACATAATCCCACCCAAATCAACAAGCTCGGTTTTACAGTACAATTTAGTGTTCTGACCTTCAAATCTTATGCATGGATGAAGGAAGTCAGAATGAACTCAAAGCCAGCTAAAAGCACTAGTTTGGTTCTTTGTTTAGGAATGTCTTGGTTTGGTCCTGCAAAAGTAATCATAGCCCTTTAACTTTTGCATATTCCTTATTGTTGAGACAACTAGCTTATACATACCTTGATGAGAATTTCTGTAACAAACATAATATATAAAGTCAGTTCATCGGTTTATGTGGAGGTCTGTGTCTTGGGAGATTTACAGTTGACCATTTCAGGTAATGAGTTAAATATTGCTCCATGATATGTTCAAAGCTTCAAATACTGTTTTAACATAACCCATTGTCAAGGTTTTTCAAAACCTTATCTATGACCGAGCTGTTTGTGCACTAATTTTCCTCTGAGGGCTCTACAGATAACAGAGAATAGCTGCATTTCTATTGAAACGTTAACAACGTGAAACTTTTTAAAAGACACATGAGAACTGAAGGAGTGTACCGTATGTAGAGGTTTTCTTTATGTGTCCTTAACTTGAACTTTGAACAAAATCAGAAGGATGTATTTTTTGTGGTGTTAGTTATTTTATTGCACATTTTTGGTTAGCACTATCACTCTCCTAAAGCTATTGAGTGTGCTCCAGTGAAGTTAAACACCGAGTGTCCACTTATAACTGTTGGATACTATTTTCTCAAAACCACACTCAGCCCCATTTGAAGCTCTGTGAGAAGTAACTTGAGACTCGGGCAAGAGACCAGAGGGTCACATGAGGCAGATGAGTAGCAGAAAAACAGCACTGGAGCAGAGGAACGGATGTTGTGGTCAGGATCAAAGTCACACCCAATAAGAGCCCTTTAGTTCATGTGCACGTTTGATCCTGTGTCCCTGTGTGTCATTGTGTGTGTTTGATTCGATTCATAACCCTGCGACTGCTGGCAAACACACACAGTTGTACACATGCATCCACAGGCAGGCAGGGCAAGCACAGTCACACCACACAAACACACTTCTGCTTACAAATATAGCTTTGATAGTGACTCACTCACACTGTGTAACCCTCCATTCATTCATTCGGCATTTGAGTCATCAGCCTCGTACAATAGTATCTCAGATTAGGAAAAATTAGACACACTTCAACGAGAGAGATTAGGAGGACGCATTATAACAAATACCGTCGGCATTTTACTTAATCATATCAGCAGCAAATTACTGTTTTGTGCAAAAAAAATAAAAATAATGGCTCACCAGGAACATTTTTGTGTTTGGATTAGAAATATAAACCAGTGTGAAATATATGTAAATAGTGCAAAGATTAAACAAAACTAAAATCTATGAATATTATTCAGAATTATATTCTCTTACACTCTCTATAAATAGGAAACTATGAGACTAATACAGAATAATCCCAATCTTACAGTTGACTGTAATTTATATAATTTAAATGAGATCGGATATTTCCCAATAAGAAGTGGCACAAAGAGAATGACAACCCACATTAATTATTTAAATATAAACACATGGTTCAGAAATTATAATTACCATTGCTGTTAAATTCATCTATCTTGTTAAATCCATCTATCCATCCAACCATCCTTCAGATTCCACTTACTTTAAATTAGGTTAGTTACGTGGCATATTCAAGGAAAAGCCCAGGCATTTCTCATGCTAGTAACACTTGCCCGCTTCTCCAGGAGGGTCCAACAAGTTCCCAGACCAGAAAAAAGATGCAGTGCCTCTCTGGCTCTACCTTGGGATGCACAACCAAAAAGAGCATCTCTGAGCAGAGATGTGGACACACCTCCTTTTTTCTAAGTCCAACATAAGTCTAAATCTTAGGTAAGACAAGGTCAAGTCTTAAAATGTTTAAATGAATGAGCCAAAGCCCTGGCATCTAACCAGGGTAAGTTATTTGTATTATTTAAAGATTCAAATTCATTTTAACCAATGCTCTTTTGAAGAGACATTTATGAGGTCATGGTTATAAAGCTACACCTATCATGAACAGCCACAGTCTTACGAGCTATGAACAGCCCATAATTCACAAAAATGTGGCCAATAATCAAGGAGATACTTTCACGGATAAAGATAGATACATGCTTATCACCTTTCAGAACTGCAATCTGTAGGTCCCAGTAACACGCAAGTCTTACACCAGTGTTCTAAGTCAAGTTTTAAGTCTTCTTAGTGAAAATCTTAGTGCAAAATATTATTTTTGTGATTTAAATGTGACTTAAGTTGGAGTGTCAAGTTGTCATTTCTGACTCAGTTATCATGTATGGAAGTAAGAAAGGTGGACTGGTTCCCCTAGGTTACGGGTAACTTTTAACATCAGTTAAGGAGTTCCATCATCTTTGCATGCCGTTTCAAAAGGATTGGGCAGAGAACCTGTCAGACTTTTTCAAAATGCAGAGACTGAGGAGGTAGCTGACGAAGGTGAAGATTTATTCACAAAACTGAAAACACAGAATTAACAGAGCACAGGATGATGACGAGGAGTAACTAAACAAGGAGTCTCGAACAAGAGGCACCAGGTAAGGTCACAGAGGTTCCAGCAGTGTTTCAGAGAATGAACCGGGTATATATACACTGGATTGTGGGAGGTGGAACAATAAAAAAAACTGATTGGATAATTGATAAAAGGAGTGTATGGTCTAAGAGAAGTAGAATGAGAAACAGGAACAGGAACAGGAACAGAGAAAGAGCCGGGGGAAAGCGAGAACACAAGAAGGGGAAATACTAACATATAAGAAAAGGACAACAGAATGGGAAATAATATAAAGTTATAATAATAACTTCAAGTAAAATAACCAACTACAGCAAACTTAACAGAGGCCAAAACAACACGGACCATGACAGAACCCATCAATAAAAGAGTCATTTTTAATTTTAAATGCATTTTTACACGACAATACGTTTATTTTTGATTAAATTACTTCCCTTTTCCATGCATTACATTTCACACTTACAGGAAAATACAATAATTGACCGAAAAACCAAGACAGATTTCTTTGTAATGAATCCCCTTGATGTTGCAAAGAGCAAATTGTATAAGGCTTAATGAAATGGTGGTTTCATGAGCTGCTGTATGAGTTCTGACAATTGGAATTGTTTTAAGAAAGTTGGAATACATGCTGGTCTAGCCTAAGCTCCCTTTGGCAGGTAAGATACTTACTGATCATAACTTCTCCAAATACGTCAACATTCAAACTATTCTTTTAAGTGGTTAAAGGAAATCCTTCATTTAAAGCACAGTTAGGCTACTGCTTTGCTGTTTGTCTCTCTGTGGAGACCATAATTCTTTTATTTTCACTCTGGTGCTGTCAGAATGTGAGATAACACTTCATAAGGTTTTTTTCTCCCCTATTTCTTACAATGTTATATCATGTGAAGGATCACATGATATAACATTGTAAGAATGCATCCACTTTTAAAAATTGGATTCTTTATCTACTACCAGAGATATTTTTCTGATGTAATGCACTACAATTAAAATATTATTTAGAACTAGTGGAGAATTTAAGAATCAAAAAACCAAAACTTTTTGAAACCAGAACCTGGTTTTAGTTCTGATATTCATATATCAGTCAGTGGGAGGTTTCAGGTTTGGTATATTTGAAAGAGATATTAGGTTTTAGTATGAAAACCAACTTCTACTCTCCTACAGGAAGCAAGACAAAACAAATGTTTATGTCTTTTATGTTATAGTAACTGTTTTACAAAAAAATATTTTCCTGCCTTTTCTATCTCCTCTGTAAGATATGAACGCTATCCACAGGTTTTACATCTGCGAGTGTTGTAATCCAGATTTCAGGGCGATTTAAGCCAGAGAGGACTTAGTGATGCATGCTTATTGCTTTTACCACCCTCAGCTCATCACACAGAGTGGTCTCTATAAATGGTCGCTCAAGAAAACAATTGGTAACAAAAAATAACCCTAAGCATTATACATCATTCTCATATAAATCGACACGTGACATCCCTGTCCTGGTCACTTTCTCATTCTGTGACTGCACCTCATTTGTAAAGTGTCCGTATATGACCTACATTTTGGATCATGGTATTTCAAACAACAACACAATCTCCCTTCTATCTCTCAGAAACACTCAAATAAATACCACATAACCTAAAACTTTAACCCCTCTTCCAACTAAAATGAACTGCCTGCAACAAATAATAACGAAATAACTTATAGTAAATGTGCAACATGTAAAGAACATGGAGCTATTACCTGTGATTCTACCATAATTTAAATTTTAAAAAGACGCTTCTGCAGAAAGCTGTTCTTTCTCTTCCTTGGCATGTGCGAATGCATTTAAGTGAGCTAATATTTTGAGCCTAACAAGGAAGCTCACTTATGGTTACATCAAACAATTTTCAGCTTGGGTGTGAATGTTGCAAAATAAGAAACCACAACTGAAATATTGTTTACACAGCTATTGGCTGTTTTTTTAGACTTTAAATGTGTGGTGCATCCAAAGATGCAAGTAAATCAGCAACACCACACTTTATCGAAATAAAGTTAAACTTTCCTATACACGCAGACCTTTTAACATGTAGTTCTATGTTTAATCTGTTTAACATCTGTCTTAAATTCTAAATCATTCATTGTCGTATTTTCCCTTCCCCTTCTCTCGACTGACTTCCATGAGAAATAAAACTAAAGCAGAATAAACAGTTTAGATTGGACAGGGTGTGATTGAAGATTTAGTTGTTTATTTTCTCACTTCTGTTTGTGTACAAGACAGTTCAAACTGGTTCACATATATATATTAAAACACGTATTGATAAGGAACAGTTTAATACCAAAAAGCTAAAAACATGAAAGTCATAACAGTTTAAAAGTAGAAATTACGAACAAAAAAAAAAAAGATTACATAGTTAAATAAAAAGTAAAGGTCACAAATAAAATCCTCTTAGCTGTCATATGCATTGCTCTAAAAGAACAAACTGGAATGCACAAAAGACATGAGGTCCACTAATATTGTGACAGATTTAAAGCAGCAAATTATTGGATTTGGTAAATTTCAATACAAAAAAAAATTGAAATCTTTTAATATACATTTAATACTTGTTAATTGTAATATTTGTTTATTAAAACAAGTTAAGTGAATACAAAATGTGTTTTTAGATTAGAAACGTCAAGAGCTATCTAGACAAACCTGGCTCTATGTAAAAAAGGAATTGCCCCAAAGATTTTACAGCTGATTTTGGCCATCTGTGTGTCTGATTGTTATATAGTTCACAAAAACATGTGAACAATGGGGTTACACTGAATCTTTGATGTAACAGAGACACCATGAAGCACGAAGACTGGCAAAGAATTAAAGAGGTCAAAGCAAAGAGGAACAGACAGTTTACAAATGCTACACAGTGATGACATTGCTGTAGCTACATGACAGAATTAATCTTTTCCAAGGCCCTAATTGATTGACAATGTTAACTTAGGAGAACCTTCATCGGTTTGAATCTGGTAACTAAAACCATACTCTTCATTTTATAAAAGTTTAGCTTGCAAACATTTGGTATTCATCTAAATATGGATCAAAATGTCCTACTATTGGCAATATTTTCTTGTTATATGTTATATGTGCTTTCAGCATTCTTCTGTCCCGTCCTATTAATCTTCCTTTTGTCTTTACACTTCCCCTTACTCCACCTTTTATGTTAATTATTTCAAATTGCTACAGGTGGAGTGGCTGTAAATAAATAAGTTTGAAGACAGACTCAGGAATTGGAAAAAGAAACAAAAAACAAAGAGCACAGTCCAAGTCTAAGAATAGCTGTCGTACGTCAAACCTGGTTAGTGTGACAACTTGATCTGTGGAAATTTCAGCTCCCAGTGAAAGTGCTCACAGACAGAAACATAGTTGATGACAGTCTTGCAGAAATGCCGAGAGAATGCCAGACAGTCAGTTTGGGTTGTCTCAGTATCATGTTATCTTCTCTCTCTCTCTCCAAACTCCCATTGTTATTAACCAGGTCAGAAGCTTCCTCCCATTGTTTTAAGTATTTTTGTCAAATGAAGATATTGAATCACCAAAATAAAAGTGTGAGACAAAACAGAGGAGTAAAAGGTGACAAAAATTTAACTAAATAGGCACAATTTAAATGTGATATATACAGTATGTGGCTTAAAAAGAAAATGTAAAGAGTAAATAAACAAATCAAGGTGTGAAAGGAGACATACGTATTTAAACTCAGTTAAAAAGTTGGACTCTATTCACTAATTAATTACTTTAAAAAGGAATTGGTTGTTCTAAACTTTCAGTGGTATCACAGGTGCACAATACAATAATTTTTTATTTGTAACAGTATTTTAGAAATATACATGTCTTCCCACCCCTTTAGAATTGTATGTTATTTTTGTGTAGATATGCAACATAAAACATATTATGATTCAGGGTTGTTTGTCAGAACTGTTTTCATCCTCTGCTTCCCTGCTGGACATCCAAGTTCATCTGCTCCACCTGCGTTCTGTCATTTTGCACCTCGATGAGGCCCATGCAATGTACCTTCTTATCTGCCATTCAGTTCTTTTCTCTGGCAGGCAGACGGCCCAGATTTTTGAAAGCCTTAGAATGAGTAGATAGATACCAGTACTCCTGCTTTAACCATGGATCTCTCAGTTTGTATCTGCCTCCAAGAGACTCCTGCTGATTCTAGTTTCACTTACAAATTTGTTTCCGGGGTCTGACTCCATGGTTCCATCCCCCTTTTTGTCCACTGACCACCAACGACTGCCATGCTTCTGGGTTTGTCCGGCTGAGTTAGTTCCACTGTGCTGGAGCATCATCTATGGTATGGATCTGTCGGTCCTGCCCAACAGTGACGTCACTACACCATAACCAGCCTGCCTTTCTAGTGCTGAGGAACCAATTCACAGATTCCTGCTTCCATCACAGACTTTGAAAAGGTTGGTGGATTTTTTTATGCCGTTTACCTACAGCATCCAAATTAATTTAAGCCACTTGTTTCCCCCTCTTCCGACATTCCTGATCCTGCTGCTTGCATTTTTCAGTTATTTCTCATTCCTTGATTCAATAAATCTTTTAACAACCACTGGTTGTGTCAATCAAAACAACAATGGTTTTGGTTGTCAGACGATGATTAAAAATAAATGCTTTTATGGGACACTTAAAAAAAATAAGCAGTGAGTGAAATAAAAATAACAAAATAGCAGTGAATGCATGTGATCAGCCTGATAACGTACCCAGAAAGCGAAATAGTCTCAGCTTACTCAATTCTAGGGATTGTTAACATATTATAGTTCATAAAGGCATTGTCATCTTTGTCATCTCCCCCGACTTCCTACAATCAAAATACAGCAGTGTTTCAATGTAGGCTCCAAAGTTTATATTTGAAGGTTTATACCCTTTATGTCCTACCTGTTCTAATCCAAGCATATCCCACACACACACACGCACGCACACACACACAGACACACACACACACACACACACACACACACACACACACGCACACACGCGAGCGGGCGCGCGCACACACAAAAACGCCATCAATCCTTTTTACTAGCCCAGCCCTGTCATCGATCAGGGTCTCTAGACGTGTGTGCGTTTGTGTATTTTTGCATGCTCACATATTAGTGTGTGGTATTACAGATTGATAAATGACCACGATTAGTGTAGACTGACCACTTTATGATTGCAATCCAAGGCCCGCGGAACAGCTGTTCTCAAAGCAGTGCAGTCTGTAATTAATAAAACAGCACTTTAATGAATTACAGATCTACCACAGGCCTGAGATCGGCTTTTCCAGTAATGACAAAAAAAAAACTGCATCTGTAACGTCTGAGGAAGCCTGGGAAACCCCATTTGATATTTATATTCTGAAGGGATTATAAACATTAGAGCTGTAAGGTTTTAGCAGTTTTATCATCGTTATGAATTTAAGCAGTTTTAGATATTAACTACAACATCTGCACTGTTAATAGAACGCTTAAAATAAACAACATTTGCCATTTGTTTGTCTCCGCTCTCAAATGTCTAATAATTTTCCTTCATTTCTATAGCTCACCCTGACCCTTACCCAAAACCTACATGCTTAGGTCTACACCTAACCCCAAAACAGCAAATGTTCATATGGGCCCCAGGATTTAGGCCCTTACATAGTAGCATTTGTTGGAAAACAGGCCTTACAATTTGATGAAAGTTAAAACAAACACACACACCGAGTCACACCCATCCTCAGTCTTATCTCTACTCTATCTTCATATCTCTAAATCTATTGGGTGTACCTGTAACCTAGCAACAGAGCGGAGCAAAGAGACCCACCCCTACCTACTCGCCATACTGACTGCTGGACGCAACACCCAATTGGGGTGCATGAGAGCGACAGCTAGAGCCAATCAAACGTTTGCTGTAGTAGGGGGTTGCTGTCTGGTTCTCCACCTTTCTGATCCCACATAAATGAGAAAACTGCCATGTGCAAGCACATGTAACACAGTACTGCAACCACACTCACAAATGCTTCAATCTGCTAGGGCCAGCAAGGATCTCACTTTTGGGCTAACTTTCGTGTTATTTGAATAGTTACATCCCTAGAAATGAATCCAACCTCTCTTGTTTATGCCCACACCTTTACAATTTTTTCTAGCAATAAGTAGGTACCTAAATATTTACCAGCCCACATTTTTTAGGCTTACTCGTCTGATACTTTATTAGAAGAAAGAAAAACGTTTTTGCACATAATTCTAAGCATTAAAATATTAGAAAAGTTGTTTATTCTGCCCAGTTACATCAAAATATTCATTTTTTATTCAGAAGCTACATTTGAAACCACAAATACACTATTTAGCTCTGTTATTAATAGTGACATTGAAATAAACTTCTGCAAAATAACCACATCTTTATTATTTGATGGATTTATAATAAATATATCTATTTTCTATCTCTATCTATTAAAAAACAGATAAAGTAATTACAATTTGCATATACACATAATATGTCTGCACAGTGGCTCAGTGGGTAGCACTGTTGCCTTGCAGCAATAAGGCTCTGGGTTTGATTCCACCTTGGGTTTTTCTGCAAGGTGTTTCCTGTGCATGTTCTCCCTGTGCATGCATGGACCGCGAGCCCACAAGTATAAGCGTGATGGATGCATGGATACATATAAAATGCAGATATAGATGAAGGTAGTATACAACTAAGCATTACAAAATCATAGACTAGCAAACAAGAATGGAGCTGTTCAATATTTCCTTCTGCCTATTTCATTATATATTATCTGATTTGTTACATCTCAGTTATACTGTATATTTTACCTGTAAAGAAAGACAAAGGCAAAAATTGTTCAGAAAAACCATATCATGTTTTCAACAGATTGCTGTATGTAAACAATAAAGCCAACTAGCTAATGTTAGGTAGTAGATAGCAAGTCTGCAGTTTGCTGAAAACCTTATGACAGACATAACAATGGAGTTAGTTACAGTTTGCCATTTTGTACCAACTTCAGCAACTATGTGCAGCAACAGTAAGCACGGAGGAGTAGAACAGGGTATTGTGGAGGATTTTGCATGCGAACGCACAGCGCTTTGTTGTCTGCACTTGTCCATTGATGAAAATCCACAGGCCAATGAACAAATGCAGGCTGCTGCCAATCAATGTTTTCATGTGGAACGGAATAACTGTGCAACATCTGTAAAGCCACACTCATTAACATCTTATTTTAACATATAAATGCATAGTTCGTACTAGTTTACTGTATAGAAATATTACTGTATTGGCTTAGTTAATAATAATCACTGATGCTCAGACCATTTTGGCTTGAATATGATTATAATCCATGGAATTTCATTAGGGGTCACAGGTGCAAAAAGGATCAAAATGTAAATAAAAATTTAACAATGGAATGATACTGTATTTAAAACACAAAATATATGTATATATAAATGTGATTTGTTTTATGAGTATTTACCGTTTGATACCTGCTCTCCAGAAAAAGGTAACCTTGAAAAAGTATAGGTATTGCTACTGTGAGCTATGTGCTTTTTAATAAGGGAAAAACTTTTCACACATCTAATTGCCTTGTATGGGTTTACCTACTTACTTTTTTTTCACAACAAAACGCTAATTGGCAATAAGCCCATGTTTTAGGGTTTGCATAATTATACAACATTGTACAAAAGGTATAAAATATATGTTAAACAGATTATGTGAGTTTTGTGAAATCTGATTGTTGGTCCCAGAGAACTGAAAACTGTTCTTTGTGTTAAAATACGTTACAGTAGCTCACATAAAGGTAATCTAACCAACATCTTTGTTTGGATAAAAAACTGAAACAATGGCAATTATCTGTTCAAATTACCATACTATAACTGAAATATGTTGATCTTTATTTTCACCTTATTTAGAACGTATCATCAGGTGTTAAGCCACATGTGTGAGGCTGGTGTGAAGCAGTTTTTCCTCAACTTTCTACCCCTTCACTTTGCCTCTCACTTCTTTTATTGTCACATTCCTGCTCTTTGCTGGAACTGTCAAAACCAGTCTAAGGTGGTGGGAGTAAAACAGGGAGTGAGAGAGATGATCTCCCTCTCACTGTGTCGACAGCTCCAGTCATGGTGCTTCTAAGGGGGGCGATCAAAGCAGGAAAATTGTTAGGATTAATTAGCCTCATGCTCCGTAGACAGGGAGGAAAGAAGAGGAAAAGTAAACCGAAAAAGAAGGGAAGTCGTATCGGCTTTTATATATACACAAGAGTACATTTTCCAGTCTTAGAATCAGAGACACGTCAAAAGACCAGATTGACATTTTTTTTTTTTCTCTAACAAAAATGCATTTGTATTTCCAAAATAGGAATTTCAAGGTCCCAACATAGGATTTAAAGAATTCAAACTATGCAGTGTGGTAGAGCTCTATCAGGAGCACCGGCGTGTCTGCCTGTCAGAGGAAAGTATAAGCCAGATATCTCACTGATGTGTGTCCACCTTCCAAAAAAAATGCATTCAGACTAACTTAGACACCAATAACCAAATGTTTTGTGTTTTTTTTGTTTGTGTGTGTTATTTCCAAATGGTAGATATTTGTACAGATTTCCTGAGTTACATTTGGACAAAAAACAAAAACAAAACAAAACAACAACAAAAAAACTGTTTTATTTTCTTATTTATACATTGTAAAAAAAAAATGCAGTTATATTAATGAAATATATCAGATATAATAGATTGAAAATCTACTCTCTAGATAGAAACATACACTGATTTACTGTTGAAAAAAAAGATAAAAAACATTTTAAACATTTGTTCGAGCGTTTAATATTAAGTATATGCAATTGTGAGATGTGTTGCTCATGAAAAACATATTTTATGTGTTTTATGGTTCTCTGAAAAGTCGCAATCTTATGGTCAGCTTAAGTACAAATAGGACAGCATCACAATGTCAAACACAATAATGTAAACATTGTCACTCAAATGACTTAAGGTGACCTGAAAAAATAATTTATTTTAACATTTATCAAAAATAAATACACAAACACAAGAAAATATCTCTTTACAAGTGCACCCTTATAAAAGACTACCAATTCATGGAATTACAGGTGGACCTGATATGGGCGCGCTACTTTTCAAGGTCTACCTAGTAGGCAGAATGGGGAAAAGAAGATGGAGAGGAGGGGACGAGGCAGAATGTGTGTGGGAGAGAAAAAAAAACACTAAACAGAAGGTGAGATGAGACAACTGAGTGGGGGGAGCCATGAGACTGAGAAGTACTCAGAATGTCTGTTTGTGTATGAGTGAGTGAGCAGGAAGCTTATATGAGGTCTTGCATAAGCGCAGGTGTCAGCAGGTGCATGCTAGCACTAACACAAAAAGGTGCATTGGCATTTATGTTTGTATGTTGCTTTGTGCTTTTGTGTGTGTCTTAACACTTATCACCTTGTGAGGCCCATTTTCCAACAAATACTACATTATAGAGTCCCTCCAGAAAAATGCGATTCTGCGATAGCAGAAAATCCCTCAAAATCAAGGAAAGGGCGCACTATACGTGGGGGTGTGTATTATTCCTAAAAAGACTCATATTTATAGCATAAATAGCAGCTAAGTGTAGAAATCGCAGAATTATGTAAATTTGTCTGATTTTACCATTGTTTCGCAGAAATTTTAATTAATTGACTATTTTCTTACTTTTGACTGACACTAACTTCCCCAGCCAAAAGTTAAGGGTCCAGCGCTTTTCATAGTGACGTAATCAACCCTGTGTACCACCCCAACCACATTTTGGTCCGCAGTGAGGTGATGACGTCACTACGTCAGTGTGTCCGCCATATTGGATGTGGCATATCTGCCCCTTTACTTAATAAAAGCAAATGTTTTCTGCCATTGGTTAATTCTCTCTAAATTGAACCTAAAAAGCAAGCTAAACAACTTCAATGGACTTCTAAAGATCAGACTTCAGTCGTGATTGAAGACTTTACTTGTGAAGATATTGAAGAGTTTCTTTGTAAAACTGTAAAAACATACAGGACATATACATTAAAATACAATAAAGAAAGATATTAGCACATATCAAATGAAAGTGAGGGACAGAATAAAATGGAATAAACTTCATGCAGAGCCTTACTACAGGGTGCTCAAAATAAGTTATAACTGGCTTTGTTCTTAGAAATATTTGATTTTATAACTAAGCAATGTTCATATTTTGTACTTTTGCACTCTGGTCATAGTACATTGTAGATTACGGTTATAGATTATAGATTCTTAAATTAGCATAACGGCACTGAAGAACTAGGTCAGTTATGCTGCTATGTTATGTCATGTTTGCTGCTTTCTATATGAAGGAGAAGCATGTTTATTATCCCTACATTAAAAACAACAAATATTTTATATTATTTTTACACTTTCCTGCATTTTCGTTGCAGTAAGCAGGGAAAAAATGCTGCAGAATTCACCACAAAATCCAGGAATTTTTCCACGGAATCAAGGATTTTTGCCTGCAGAATCAAGGATTTTTGCCCACTTTTTCCTTTGGGGACCGATTATAAGGAACCCCTGCTACCTATGGGACCTGAAGCCTTTGCCTCATACGAAATAGTGCTCTTTTGAGGTTAGGAATTTGGTTCAAGACTGGGTTGTGAATTAGGTTTGTTAAGGTTCAGCCGTGTACTAGTAATGGTGAGCTTTATTCATGCAAATTCTTTCTGAACATAGAAAGACATAGAGTATGTGTTTGCTTGTGTGTGTGTGGGTGTGTGTGTGAGCGAGAAAGAGAGAGAGAGAGAGAGAGAGAGAGACAGAGAGAGAGAGAGAAAGAGAGAGAGAGAGAGAGAGAGAGAGAGAAAGAGAGCAGATTTGTGTGCCTAAAGACAACTTGCTTGCTCATTACCCTGTTTCCTCCAGTCCAGTGATAATGAGGAACCGTACCATCACTGTTGTAATCAAGGTCAAACCTAGGCCAAAACAGAGACATGCACACCAGTATATAGAGTTTAAGAGTAAACCAGTCTGCACAACTAAATGAGCCACAAGTTCAGCTAAACAGGGAAACAACAAAAAAAGCAAAACATCAGTTGTAATTTAAATGAGATGTATAACTTCGAGATGTATAACTTCGAGTTGAAATTTGTTTTTTATTGAGGAAATAAGTAAATAAATTGTATGAGCAAGACTTAGCTCTTTAGTCTCATCTTGAAATGCTGCGTTCAGACCAAACGCAATTTGGGCATCATAAACGCCAATGTCCAAGGCCTCATGTTGAACACTTATGCATTTAAAGTCAGAAGACTGACGTGCTTTAAGTACGTCCACACTTTACCAGTCACTTTAATGGTCTCTTTGTACGATGACAGATGAAAAATGCAGCACTTTGTCACATAGCGATGTTTCTCTGATTGGTTGACGCTCCAAGTCCAGTGACAAAAGTTCAATCTTCCAACTCCAGCATTTGCTGTATTCCACACTCCTGGCGCTCAGCTCTAAAAACGTGAAATGGTGGACGTCCTAAACGCATGAAAAAAGCAAAACACACTGCAGGATTTCTTGACGACAACTAAACACGAATCCACCTAAACGCGAATCCACCATATGCCCTAGAGCATAACACAGCATAAGACCATTCTAAAATTGAAACAGCTAGCTAATGTCATAGCAATCGGAAAAAAAAGAAATCTAATAGGTGAGGCATGGGGAAATAAAATCAGGTACAATAGAGACCCATTTGACCGGGAAGTAAAAAAAAATTGACAGACAATGATTGGGAAATCCTAAAACATAAATATGGTTTGATTTTATCACTGCGAATTGTACTCTTGCTGTAATATTAGGGTTGTTCAAAGTTACAGTGCCTGTACTTCTTCATCTCTTTTCAGGCTACCATCATTCACAGCACAAGGGTGCTAACACCATACGTCACTTAAGGTATTGCATGTTCAGCTTTACAAAGACTGTTAGTTTTGCTCCACACACAGTGGTTTGCACAATTTAAATTGCTTTAAATTCTGACCCCGTTTAACCATTCCACCTTGCTCCACATCATAGCTGTATCCCCCACATGACTTGTAGTAAACAAAAAAACAGTACTTTTTTATTTATTTATTTATCTGTGTCAATCTTTCATAAAAGTCCGATTTGTTGAGTGTCCGTACACTTGGCAGTTTTCCCTTAAATAAACTTCCACTGGAGCTGTACTTATCTGCAACTTTTTCAAAGCAATGAACATCTTTTTAGAAGAGTGTATGATTTAAGTTCCCCTTAGAGGAAACAAAATATCTAAGAGTGCATCCGTCAAAGGACAAATGGGTGACTAGTTGGGGGACTCGTGACTAGTTGGCTCAGTGGACGCTAGCGTGCTTTGCTGCCACTGCTCATCACTGTACCATTTGACCTTTTTGTGGATTCTTGCCACAATGTGGACTAAGCACTATCACATCTGGGTCTCACTTTTATGTACTATCCTGTCATTCCATCATTTCAGCCATTCTACAATAGGCCTACATATCTACTGAGCTTCTCGGACTGCGCTGGCTTCTGTCAAATACTCTCCCGATGATGCTGCACCTTCACCCGGATGTCGCTTTACTGCTCCGCCAGTGATACACCCACTGAGGGTCTCAACGGAGTTTCCAGCTCAACAGGTCAAAACCCATCCACTACATCTGGACTGTTAACCGTCCACCTGCCAGGAAAGCTACCTGGACTGCAGATCTCAACATGCTAACCAGTGTTGCCTGGTCAGCTAACCAGGATATTCACTCCACCTCTGTCAACCTCGGACTGCTCAACATCCGTTCTCTCACGAATAAAAGGCAACTCATCCAGGATCTCCTCTCCAACCATAAGTTTCACTTCCCCTGCCTGACAGAAATGTGGCAACTACCTATGGACTTTTCAGACTTTTCATACATTATGAGACCCCAATTTGCCAAACTAAACCAGCTTAATATTCTGCTATCATCTCTTCAAATAAAGGAAATACCAATATCTTGTTTTCACTGTTAAAAAATATTTTTCATCCCCCAGATCCTCTAACCCATCACTTCTATTCAGATGATGCCTGTAACTCTCACATGTTTTTTATGTAAAAAAAAACGTTTATCAGCAACTCTCCCCTGCATCTACCACTCTTCTCTCTGACCCCCCTCTCCTCAACAAGACTTTGTCTTTTTTCAGCTTCCTCCAGTCTCTGAAATAGCCAACCTTATTAAGAAATCTAAGTCATACACATGTTCATTAGATCCTTTTCTAAGGCTGTCTCTGCCATCATTCACTCCACTCTTTCTTCTGGAATTGTACCTACTTGTTACTCCTATCATCACAAAAACCTGGACTAGACCAAACTGTTTCAATAATCTCCGCTCGATTTCCAACCTTCCATCCTTCCTCTCCAAATTTTTTTTAAAAACAGTGGCATCTCAGCTCAATTTTCATTTAACCAAGAATAGTTTGTAAGAACAGTTACAGTCTGGTTTTTGTTTTGTTTTAGCACAGAATCTGCTCAACTCCAAATCACCAACACCCTCCTCATGGCAGTAGACTCAGATTTACTTTCTCTTCTCAGTCTCCTAGATCTCAGTGCAGCCTTCAATACTATCGCTCATTCAATCCTGCTCCACAAACTCTCTTCCATTGGTATCACACACACACACACACACACACACACACACACACACACACACACACACACACACACACACACACACACACACACACACACAC
>JAVLVB010000935.1:512926-530402 GCA_032876305.1 Orestias chungarensis
TAAGGGCCAAACGTGCTAAATTCACTCTCAACTGTCTGCTCTCAGGTGACACAAGTGTCAGTGTGTACGTAGTCCTCTCCTTAAAAAAATGTAACTGGTCTCTCATAATTTTGAAGGGAGTGTTTAACAGATTTATCTGTTATGCAAATTTGACGGTGGCAAGAGACCAAAAGTATTAATGAATCTTTACAGGAAACTTTTAGATAAAGTATTACAAATGTATGATATTTGAAGTGGAATCTGCATTTGGCATAGTGATAAAACTCACATTTTTTCTGACATTATGATGTATGCTCCCTTTGATATGCAATCGTTTAATTAAAAATGCATTAGGAATACCATTCAGTCTGCTAGGACAATGGGAGACAAGGTGAATATCGAACAAGATGGAAAAAAAAACTGCTAAAAGTATTGGTAAATTAGTTGAAATTGGGTTCTCAGTTGGCAACATCTTCCAAAACAGATATGTATAAGAGGGTAGCTAAGTTGACTGATTTGACTTTAATTAATTCTCATAATTGACTGAGGTGAAATTGAACTACCCTTTCTTTATCCCTGACACACTGTTTCCTTAAGTGATAATTTCAGTAAATATCAGATAAATCTCTTTTATTTGTTAAGAGGCATCATTTGAGAGAGTAGAATAGCTAAGAGGACACAAACACAATTTGCCTTACACCTTCCCTCGAGGATATGGTAGTACATTATAGATTTAGGCCTGCTCCCAATTTGCAAGATGCTACGAGAAAATAAATTGCATGACTCATATACGTGATGATGTCGACACCTGGCTTGGATGGTATAGGAAAGAAAAATGGATATCAACAAACTTGCTTATTGTTGTGGCAATACATTATGTTGCACCCAAAATTGTTTCAACTTAGTCCAAAGTAGGTATAAGACTCATCAGAGTCAATTTGCATGTTTGAGCAAACATGCCATTTTTAACCATGTAAGAGGTGACCTGCATGGAGCAACTTTTCCAGGGAAATTCAAGAGTTTATTTTAATACAAAGTGTAGAAATAATACGAAGCAAAAATAATTCAGCTAGACCGTTTATGTTGTTAAAATCCTAGCAGACTGTGATTTACTTTGTAGTGCCAAGAAAATGTAAAGGTTGCTCGAATTAACCATGAGAACAGAAGAGGTGTTATAAAACTACAGTCTTTGAGCTTTTGTAACATTTTTGTCTGCCTTTTTATCTATTACCAGATTACCAACAGAATCTCTCCAAGCTCCCTAATTACAATAATGTTCACGGCACAAATCACACATAAATCAATTAGGCTGGGAATGCCATATCAGCCTCTATAAATGTGCTTGGAAAGAGTTTTTTTGAGTTGAAACATTAAAAAAAATTAAAACAAAGTAGGGAAAAAAGCTACTTATCCTACCATCATCTGTTTTTGCCTTTCAAGATCAAGTTACTACAGTAATCCTGGGAGTGAGCATTTGGTTAAGTTGTTAATGATGCTGCAATCACAACATGCAACACATTATGAGTATGCGTGTGTCCATGAGCAAGTAGTTTTTTTTCTTCAAATTTTAGTTTTTTTTTTTTGGTCAGTGACGAAAATATAGAGAGCAAAAGATGATGATGTGTGTCTTCTAGCAGCCTAGATATGTTTTGAAGATGTTTCTCTTTTTTAACCCTTCTGCAGTCCCCTGACCAAAATAGACTTCTGAAACACGTTCGGGTAATAACATCTCTTAATGCCAAAGGAGTTTGTACCGCTTGGAATAAAGAGTAATACTTCACTACAACTTGAAAAGAAACCAACAGCCCAGAGCTCAAAATTAACATTTTGCCTGATTTAGCTCACTGGTAACAGAAAGTACTGCATTTGCATTTGCATCGTTGCCAGGAATTGGTCTTTTAGGACACCATCTATGAAAGCTGGGCCCATGAAGCTTAAAGTGTATGCGTCTTTATTTCTTATCACTAAGCAAACATCACAAAACAGAAAGCAAAAACAAAATTTTTTACTTTTTCTGTAATAACCTATTTTGGTTTATAACTATTTTTTATTTATAATACAAGGGTGTGATGAGTTGAAATGTTAATTTCCTTTCAAATGCGTTAGCTGTTTGACTAATTTCATTTGATTGTGTCTGAACAGCATCATTATGGTTTCATTCATACTTGTGTGTCTTCATTGGTAAAACTGAGCTTGAGCTGATCAAACTTACTGTAATTCTGCATACCTCTATATGTATGCAAACAGAGCAAATATTAAGTCTCGAGCCCAGGGAGTTTTATTTGCTGTTAGTCAGGGCAGTGAAGATCCGTCTCTTAAAATTACAGCTGATGCTCTTGAAGGAAAGACCTGCTGCCGCCAGTTGTAGTGTGCTGCCCAGGTGAGGAGAAGCTTGCCAGTGGGATAACCTTCACCGGGTCCTCCTTCTTACTGCTGCAATGTCTGTCCAGGGTGTTGTAGAACTGTGGGCGGTTGAGCCCATTGTCCGCTTCATCTCTTTTGGGCACAGACCTGCCTAGTGTATGGCGGCCATCCATGACCCCCATGCTGCCCATGCTAGCTTTTACTCCCTGAAAGCCAAAGGACGGGAGTGCTGTGCTGATGGTGGTGGTGGTAGGGGTGGAGGTGGGGCTGTGGCTGCCAGGGCTTTGGAATTGTGCCAGGGTTGGGGGCATCCAGCAGCTATCAGAGTGGCCCAGTATTAGACACTCCTGGGTGCAGGTCTCCGAGGCCTCAGCCAAAGCTTTCTTTAAATTCACCTCGATGGCTGCAAAAAAAGAATAGAAAAACGAAAAAGAAAACAAAAGTAAGCTATAAAGGATATCAGAGAAAAAGGCCCTAGATGTTTGCAGCAGCCTAAGCAACATATACATATGCAAAGGAATTACCACAAATACATATAGGAATTGTTTAATTAGAAGGACATGAAGGGCGAAACATAAAAAAATTATGTTTTAAAGTTTTTTTGATAATGAAATCCCCAAACCTATGCATGCAGATAGGAATTGCATGCACACATAGGTGCGAGTTTGCTGTGGAGAGAGCTGATCTTCAATTCTTTTCACTTGTTTGTAACACAATTTTCACAAAAACATATCTGTAAAGATCTCTCAGAAATAACCTAAAGTTTTTATTATGGGTTGTAAATAAAAATGACAATTTTAATTTGCACTGGTAAGAAGCAGGATTGCTTTAAAACCACAGAGAAATTGCAGCAATTTTAATAAATTTCTGACTACAGCTTATGTATATGTATCTCATGTATAACTTGGGTAATGATTTCTGAAGTGAGCAATACCTCAATAGACCCATCAGAAATAGCTTTATGTAATAAAGGCACAAAATCTTTATTACTTTTTTCACAGTTTGCGAAGAGCGTGATTGTAATCCATTGATTTCAGGTAGTCAATACACTAAGTGAACTCATGAATCATAATATAAACAGAAAAAGTTGCAGGCCTATCTGGGGTTGACCCACAAAATGTCAGCCTTTTAGTGAAATGAAAGACAGTTATAAATGTTTCACTTCATCTTATAATGAGAAAAGCAGCAGCAGAGCATTTAATTTCCATTGATATTCCCTCGACTCATTCTGTTTACCTACAATATGCGATGAATTCCCTGTAGCTTAATTAGAGTTTGAAAGAATATGTCTCCCTGCTTGTGTCTCAGATTGGCTGTAGTATGGTAAATATTTAATGAACATCTTAAGAAAGCAGTGTTTATTTTAATCACTGTCAATGCCCTTTTGATTTCTCGGAATCTAAAACAAATCTGGTGAAATAGGAAAACTCAAAGACCAAACACTAGCAGGGAGAAATTGCTCTACGGCAGGAATATTGAAAACATAGTATAACACACAAAAGAAACTGTAAAGCAATAAAGAAAAATAACAAAAGGTAAATAAAATATATGAGGATATATTAAAGACAAAGAAACTAATACTCAATTCAAAAAACACTAAACCAACATTCATGTTTTCTGTAAGAAAAGATTGTGGGGAAAGCTAATGAAAAGACATGTGTGCAAGGCTAAGAACTCAAAGTATCTTATCTCATTATCCCAACATTAACATCACATGCGGAATGAGTCTGGAATGAGGCCTCAGCATAGAAAATCGGGAATAAAGCCTGTCATGGCAGATAATTAGAATGTAAAACAGTATGCACCAAGGCAACCCAGAGCCTGCAGCGTTATGTTTCCTGGGCCATGGAAAGGAAAGAAAGGTACTCATTCAAACATCACAGTGTTGCTCTAGGCCCCAGCTTCAAGCTGTCATGTAGAAATTATTTAGTGTATTTGCATAAGTAAGAATGTTATAAATAATTAAGATGCTTTAGACCATGGTGCAAAGTAAGGACTAATTCCTTCATACCAGTTAAACACATTCCATGTAGTTTCTTTACACATATTTAAAAAAAGGAATAAAAACTGTTTACTGTTTTGTAAAACTCTAGGCTTAATTGAAATAAAGAAACTCAAATGAAAGTGAATCAACAATATTGATTTTGATAATTTGTTTTGATAATTTTGCCTCACACAGATTGGTGCAAAGCATCAGGTTTGCGCTCTCAGCGATTGAATATCTTTGCAGCGGCTTTAATTATCAGAGCAGCATCTGAAAATGAGTAGCGGAGTATAAATTGTGAGGGTATATTTGGACTGTCTCTGTGGAGCCAAATCTGTCCTCTCCATATTGAACTGGAGTCACAGAGCAGGAGTGTATAAATCCCTTGGGCGGTAAATGTGTCACCTTTCAGAGGGTCACTAACTTCATTAAAGCAAAAATGGATGCCGCTTTCTCATTCTCCGAGCTAGCACAATAGGACCGAGCCAAGTCTCCGCCATGAGCCTCAGTCAATCTTTGTCTGAGTGTTTTTTTTTTTGCAGCTGCTGCTGGAGCAATTTAGGTTTGCTAATGTTTTCATCAGGGTGCTATAGGTAACATAAGCGTTGAACTTCCGCATTTAGAAAAACTAACAAGTTAGGTTGTTTTTTTACAACTTGCTGCTTCTTCAAAATTTTAAAGTAAACTATAAAATCAAACGAGGAAGGGATAAAAATATTGTCCTCTAGGCAGTATAAGGGAAAATGGTCTATAGCATTCAGATGTGGCGCCAAACATTAACCATCATTGATAAGGAATGATTTTCTAATTGAAAATAAATAATTCCTCCAGGTGAGAACAAATTCACTGGCAGCCTAATTTTATGTAACGTAAATCTTACGATAGCTATAGGTGATGACCCCAAAATATTCCAAGCTCTGAACAAATCATTAACTCACGTACATCTTAAAAAAGACCTACAAGAAAAAAAAATCCACTGTTGGGGGTTTACTGATAAAGACATGCCATTTTGGTAACAATAAACTAATGAGGTATAAAACCAATGTGCTTGGTATTGATCGAAGTAGAAATCTCATCATTCTTTTTAATGTTTCTAAACATATTTGTACTGCTGTTACCTTTCAATATTAAATATTTTTGCAGTTTATTTTTATAAGCTACTTAGTCTGCTTCTGATCTATGTAATTTACATTAACCATGAGTATGATTTGTTTATAACAGATATATATTTTTACAAATAGAGTGGGAGTTTCGTTTTCCAATTACTCAGGATCTATCAAGATGATAAGAAATAATAAAAAATTGTGATACTAGTAAAGGATAAATCAAATCTGTCTACAAAATATACAAGTTTGATGTTAATGACAACCTGTGGTTGACATTATACTTATAAAAAGTAGCTTGAACTAATAACAGTTTTATGTCAACAGACGGGTTTCACATAAAATATTTCTTATGCTGCATCTACGAAAGACATGAGCCCGTACTATTTTCAAATCCGGTGGGATAGTTCCGACAGTCTGCAGCAGGTTTGGGAGGGTACAACAAAGACTTGAATGATGTCGCTGACAGCTCTTGCTTCTTTTGTCAGCCAGAGGTGTGCCACAACCCCTTTGTGATATCGCTGCCTTTTGTATTCTGGGAAAACAACTGTACCCTACGGAGCTTTCGGAAGAAATCACACATCAGTGATGCAACAGATCTCCTCGTGGTGTGAACATTCTTCCCTATCTTCCCTTCAAGGAAATTTGAATGGCAGACAAGTGGGGATAATCACAAACAATAGAATGTAATAGACAACACAACTGAGATCAGACCTACTTTTCTCATTTGTGAGACTCAGCTTTACTTACTACTGGTGATATGGCTAAAGCAGTTGGCTTACCTGTGTGATCTCACAGAACATCCAATCAAGGCTTTACTGAGACTTCACTGGTTTTAATTGTAGGAATTCATTTAAGATCTAAATTAAAACACTGTTCTATTATATGATCCAAGAAATATGCCTTTAAAAAGTTCTTTAAAATATTATATAATCTATGAGTTTATGTCTTCTACAGTATGTTATACTTGTTGATAACCTACATGGCAATTTATCATGTTTTTCTAGAATTAACATTTAATTTGTTAACCTGCCACAGACCACACAAACCTGTTTTAAGATGCTTTTACCTTTTTATTGAGGTCAATTATAACAGCCTGCAAAATGATAATAGAACAAATCAGTATTGTTTGGTGGTATGCAAAATATGCAAGAATGCCAAAGTTTATTTTAAACTACAGTTGAAACTGACTGATTTGAAGAAGGGATTGAGACAATTCAACTACATATCTGGGTTTCTCGATTATGTTTGGAGCGTGCATTCCAAGTACTGCTTTACAATAACTTGTTATCTGGAGACAAAGTGAAATAAATCAAATGTTCTGGTCTCTGCTTCAAAATACTTATAGAAAGATATGGTCTGAGATATAAAAAAAAAAATTCCCAGCATTGTAATAAAAAACATGACCCTGTTAGAAATGTGTCTGGATATCCTGTGGTGACTGAAATTGGTTGATTTTCAGCGCGATCAACCATGACCAATCAACTGCTTGCAAACTCAAAAGTACAAGGACTTTTTTAACTAAGGGAACCACTGAACACCCTAGACATAGGCCATAGTATCAAAGAAATGTCTGATACGAAGTTAAGGAACGTCTAAAATGAGTAACTTTTTAAAAGGAGACAGCAGCTTAAGACGTGTGGTTTGTTCAACCACTAAAAAAAGAAAAGGAGTGAGACACATGGAAATATGTGAATATAGCAAAGTCGCACTGGAACATGTTATGGAACATGATACATTTGGAATTAGTTACATAGGGTAAGGTTTTATTTTCTTAAAGAAATACATAAATGGAGACCTGTTTATTAATCCAAACATTGCTAACATTGCTAAATATGAATATACAGTGTTAAAGCATGTTTAAAATTTCAGTTTAAAAAAAAGTAAACTATTTTAAAGTAACTGCTCTCTCACAAACAATAACAAAATTAACCCTCATGTCCGACTATTTTGAAGCCCGTTTTATCTAGTTTTTATACTATAGAACGTAAAAAAAATAAGAATCAACTAAATTCAGATATCCAAAATTAACGAGAATAGTAAAGTATGTCAATATTATGAAAGATTTAAAATGACACTTAACGATATGTAGTGGCAGACCTTGTAACATCTTGATGAGATTCACATTAAGATCTGCACACATATCACAATTAAGCTAATTATTTCAGCATGCACAAACTCATTATTGCTAATTAAATAACAGCATACATCTAGGACATTAGATTATACGAGGAGCTATCAGGAAGGTGGATTATGCCTGAACCTTGCATGCATTGCTAACAATGCATTAAAAAAGAAATAGGAAAAGGATGTTATGCCTGAATGTCTTTCTGAACCATCATGTATGACTTTCTCGTGTTTTTATTTATCGGTATTATATTTATTTTCTGTATTATAAAGTTTTACTTTCCATTAAATAGATGCACTGTAACTGGATAATATATTGATTTTCATTTACATTCAGGGGTGATATTGTTGTGTACACAAACATTTTAGTGTTAATCTATATTCTGGACATTATTTAATGTCTTTACTAGGCCATTTAAATAAACAATATTATATCAGCTGGTTTTCTACTGTGGAGGGAGCTTCATAAAACATATATCCTATCTTTGACTAATAGCAAGGATTATAAGGGAGTACCACATGACAACAATTATTAGGAGGTGAAACACCATGTTACCATTACCCTCATAACAGCTTTTGTGATGAAGAGTCAAAAAATGTGTAAAAGCAAAGAAAACATACTGATTTCACAGGTTTGGATAAGTGTAAAATCAGAGAACAAAAATATAAAAATTTAAAAGAGTGGATTTTTAATTTAAATGTATTTCTTATGCAATCTGAACCCTACTGGAAGCATTAAATAAGCAAAATGGCTATTGGTGGTTATTAAAAAAATGGTGCCAATAAAAGCCTTTAGTTTCCACAAAAAAAGGGATTACAGATACAAAGCTGCCCAGTTACAAATATTAATACATATGAACAAGAAACATCTCCTTTGAATTTTGTTAGCTTATGCTTATTGCAAATGAATGTAAATAATTATTGCTGGACTTGTGTTTGCATTCCTACATAATAAAACTGTCTTTAAATGGAACGGAGACTGATTTCTGATGGATGGTCTTTGTATAACATATGTTGAAAGTCATCCACATATAGGAGATTATTAATGAAATAAGTAACAGTTTGCAAGTTATGTAGTAAGATCCTTGACTTAAGTGAAAAAATTTAAAAAGGCCTCTAAGCAGATCTCAGGCTTAAATGCAATTAGCTTTCTTTTTTACTTCTTTCTGCTGAAGGTACAGTATAATCCCAAGAAAAGGCAGCCATTGTCACTGTGGTCAAGGACATTTAGGAGAAATAAAGGCTTCAGTCTAACAACAGATGGTCTGGGCTTTAATAGGTGAAAGAGGAATAACAGCAATGTCAGTTGAATTGTCTCACAGATTTCTTCATTTTCAACTCTTAATAATGTTAACCCATTGTCAAGTTTTTAAATGCAGACAAAATGCATGAACAATGATAAGACTCCACCTACCCATCCATCCATCCATCCATCCATCCATCCATCCATCCATCCATCCATCCATCCATCCATCCATCCATCCATCCATCCCTTTTGCAATCATTGCTAATTTCAGGTTAAACTCTCCTTTGCCTGTAGAACCACTATAACTCATTATGTAAATGATTCTCAAGCCATTACAAACATTCCTCAGAGATTCAATTCTGGTAGTCTATCATTGGAGTAAAATTCACTTACTTTCTTTTACTGTATGTGTAAAAGCAATAAACAGGAAAAAAACTAAGTTCCCATTATGAGATGAATACACTGTGGTCAAAAGTTATGTTCATTGAAAGGCCGCGTAATTTAAGCAGTGCTCCTTTGGTGCTAGGCATCCCAAAGTAAAAATCTTCTCCATGACAGTGCCACCCCCAGACTGACTTGTTAATTAAACACTGGTTAAATCCATTGTTTTATGTTGTTTATTCCCAACTCTAACATTGAGTTCATCTTAATATGAAAATTAAAACTAAGACTCAGCAAACCCGTCAGAGAGAGCTGCTGAGACATAAACTGCATCAATTGGTCAAGTAATATAATTATGTTTATCCACTATCCATTTGTGTAACTTGACACCTTAATTAATATAATACCTAACCTTCTATAAACCTAACCTAATTACTTGTAATCATTTAAAGTTTTCTTTAAGCTGGATTACCTGTTCTCTTTTTTCAGTGTTCCAAGCAATTCATTGTCAAATTTTGATGTGCCAGTGTGGATTGTAGCTACAGTTTTCTTGATCAGGTCATCCGCTATTGTATCGCATCAGCTTCAAAGATTTACATTTTATGTGTACAGAGATGGCATTCAAGCCCACCTAGGTTGCAATTAGTTGTTATTTGAGCCATTGTTGCTGCTTTATTATCTAAAACCAGTCCCCCATTCCCTCGGACTTCTTACATTAACAAAACTTTTTCTTTACCCAACTGTGTCCCCACTGGGGATACATTTTTTTGACAATTTTCTGGAAGTCTAAGAGATGACTGTGGATGAAAGTCCCTGTAGATCATAAGTTTCTGAAATATTCAGACTAGCCCATCTGGCACCAACAACCATGGCACTTTCAAATTCACTTAAATAACCATCCTTGTGCATCCTGATGCATGAGCTTAACACCAGCAAGCTGTTATGGCTATGCTTAAATACCTAAATGTTTTGGTATTTCTTAACAATGACAGCTAATAAAGTGGTCAATTTATGTATGTTCTGTTCTTATTCATGCAAACACAACTGGTTACTTGTTATGCAACGGAGGAATAACTTGAGCCTAAGCTCAGGATTCCTGTTTTTCTTAAACTTTAGTCCACCATCACACTTGAACAAGCAACTGGGGTGCTTGATTTCATATGCTTGTGGCAAAGACAGATCCCAGATTTCATCCTTTCGACCTTATCAGCAGGGACACAAAAATTTAAGAACTGTACCCCTGAGAACATAATAAACCACATACTTTTGGTATTAGAAAAAAGTAGATCTGCACACGGAAACTTTCAGATTAACTCGGTTGTGCACCTATGACACATGAGATATAAGAAATGGCAAAGCCATCGCTTCCCGTTTTTTGCCTCCTAAAACAATAGTGGCCTGCGTAATGATCAGCCTTTATTTCAGAAGAGATAATGTTACTCAGATAAAAAGGAAGTGAGGTTGTCCATATGTACTCTAGACTAACTATGTCCTATGCATTTACTATGAAGCCACTGACAACGGCGAGTCTCGGAGCCACATACGTATTTATCAGCGCTTGTGGGACCTATACAGTTCCTCGCCTGTAATCCATCTAGCCTTGTCTTCCCGCGACCCCTTTTGCTTTCCTAGTGTTTGACCCATTGTAACGGAAAGTAATTGCAGGCAGAAAACAACATCTAATGATTGCTCTATCTGGAAGTCTGAGAGAGCATAAAAAGTCACAGACAGGTACTTTCAACAAAGGGAGGAGGCCTTTTTGTTCCCGACATACAATTTCAGACTACAAAGAATATTATTGACTTGGCAAAGATTAGAACACCAAAACAAATAACAAAGCACAGAGGGAGGACAAAGGGCAAAAAGAGAGAAAGGATCTCTTGAACAAGCAAGTGCCAAACACTTTCTTCTTTCTTTTTGTTGCCATTGATTAAACGTATGTTCCAGGTTGAAGCACCCATTCCTCTACTAACGCAATGCAATTCGGAGAAAAATGTAGATTTAATATAATGTGTATCCTTTATCCTTCACTCACCTTTTTTGTCAAGGAGGGAAGAAGCACTTTACAATTTTATTTCAACTTTGCATTGAATACCTACAGAGCGGCAACAAAAGAGAGCTCCATTTGACATCTAAAACTTTGTTTTTTATGTGATTTTCATCAACAGAGGGCAAGGTTGGGAAACACAGAAACTGTTTCCTTAGACTTGATATTTTTTAAATCTTTGTGCCTGTGTGACATTGGTTGATTACATCTCTTTTATTACCATTGGGCCTCCCTACTTGAGGACAAGAATGCCAGTGTCACCATCAACACAATCAGGCCTGGCCAAATACACAGCATGGGCCAGATAGATGAGAGGTACAAACACCGTAACAATCTGCAATCAGCGCTCATCACCACAATGACACACGAAGGGGGAGCCACAGAGTTTCCATAGGGGGTAGAAACACAAGACAGTCACGTGACGGTACGCACAGACACATACACACACATTCTGTGATTGCTCACAGTTTAAAAGCTTATACTAGGATAGCCATTCATTCTCCTTTCTATAAATTTGCACTTGTGCAGGCGCTAGATGATACTGCAGATATACAGTGCAGGCTTGCTGGTATTGACAAGGAGGAAATACATAAATGTATATTTATAAGACAAAAAAATGAATGTATCTTAAAATTCATTGCGCATCCATGTATGGCTGAACATTTCCATATTGTGTAGATAATGTGAGCAACGGGAAATGAAAATAAAGACGGACGAATGAAAGGGAAGTGAAAATGTTTTAGAGGGATTAAGAGAGAAAGGGGAAAAAAATAGGTTTATTAAGTAAGAGCTGACAAAGCAGTCTTGATATTTGCGGGAAAATTGGATTGTTCCAGCTGGAATACTATCAAAACAATCTTGATTATTTTGGAGATGACTTTGATCTAAGAATGTAAATGTCACTTATAACACTATAAGCTTTCAAATTAAAAGCCGATTTGAAGCATAGGGAGAATTTTTCAAAGAATTTAAGCTGTTGTCAATAGGAACCAAAATTAATAGCTCTTCAACTTTTTCATTGTTTGCTTTCTTGCAGTCATAGACTTTAAATGGAAAAAAATAATAAAATAATACATAGTTTGTTTGAAAAAAATAACAAAATATAGGTATAATATGGGGATGCACGGTGTCGCAGTGGGTAGCAGTTTTGCCTTGCAGCAAGAAGGGTCTGTGTTCAATGCCACATTGTGTCTTTCTGCATGGACTTTGCATGTTCTCCCTGTGCATTCGTGGGTTTTCTCCGGGTACTCCAGCTTCCTCCCACAGTCCAACGACATCATTGTTAGGCTGATTGGGCACTCTAAATTGTAAGCATGTGTATGAGTAGTTATATGTTTCTGTGTTGCCCTGCGATGGACTGGTAACCTGTCCAGAGCGTACCCCTGCCTCTCGCCCATTGTAAGCTGGAGATTGGCACCAGCAGACCCCCCCGACCCCAATGGGGACAAAGGTGTACAGAAATAGATGGATGGAAGTATAATATGCATCTTCAGCCCTTTTTTATTCAAATCAATCAAAAAATATATATAAATTTAGCCCATATGAAAATTAAATAATCAGATACCCTGAAATAATGTCCATTGAGAAAAACTACCATCAACTATTTACTAAATTAAGTCCACCTCTAAACAATTTATTTTTGATCCATCGGATGTGGAAAGGCCTTTGTGCTTTGTTAGAAAGCATTACTAAAGAGATAGAATAAGAAATGCCAAGGAAGACAGCAAACATGTAATACAAGTCTTAAAAACAAACATCCAGTAGAAGAATAAACCCAAAGTTTAGTTAATATTATTGTCTATGATCTATGATTTTCTTGCAGCTGAAATTGGAGAAAAGGGTAGCTGTCAAAATAAAATAAATAAATAAAAAAATAAATATATATGCATTCAGCCTGATCCAGTGAGGCTGAAGACATATGCATGCCACACTTATTAGACATAAAAAAGACTAAGATAGGGAGATAGATGATTAAGAGTTGTATCCCCAAAAACATTTTAAATCAGATAATTTTGATATTGGAAAAAAAAGATCTACACACTGAAACATAACTTTACAACATTTAGCTTAACTGCGTGAAGTTATATCACATGAAATGGCTTGTAAAAGACATGGAGATCTGCAGTTGAAGCAAGAAACGGTAGGAGAAAGTTCAAGGGGTGGCAATGTTTTTGCAAGGTGCTGTATGTTCTAACAATATGGCTAATAAAATGTGTCGGCGGTTTTGCTTGATGGAGGGTACTGAAGAGACAAACTGTACAGCAACCATTGATGTGCTACATCCTGTGTCATGTAACAACCAAATTCATCACACTGACCCATTGCCCCCAATTATTATAGAAAACAAGAATGAATCAAATTAACATTGAAGAAGCTCTCAGTTGTAGCAGCCTGTCCTGTACAGCCGAAGGATGCCGCAGGAGTAAGAGAGGGTAATAAACAAGGTGCCACTCTATATCCCATATATCTTGCAGTCATTGATGATTAGCTGTTTTCCCTTAGCTATACATTATTGTTATTGCCTACAGAGCTGGGCAGATAGGAAGTGGATACAAAGGCATTGTTAAACCCATCTTTCAAGTGATAACAGGCAGACTGAAAACAACTCAGCAGTAGCGGCCACAGTAGCAGAGAGATTTCAGAATATGAGTAATCTGGGTATGCTGAAAAATGTAATCTCTTTTATGACAGTGTTGAGAGGGGGACATGATGCACAGTTTTTTGTTGTGCTTTTCCAACGTGACGGTTTATTCTATTGTGAAGTGCTCCTGAGAGAAATAATTCAACGTGGTTACAAAAATGAGTCTTTACAGATGTCAGCGTCTCAACTTGGAGCGTTTTGTCCTCAAAGGCAGCACAGAAAATGCGTAATCTGTATAACTTGTCATAGTCAGAAGCAGATGGGTCCCCCTTTTTCTTTCCTCAGTATTGAAAATGTTTTGCAGACGGCTTTGGCATGAAAGCAGTCTGTGTACGGTATTAGTCACAGTCATTAGTGATGAGCAAACTTACATTTCCAATATCAATGTGTAGTGTAGCATGGTAAAGGTTTTAATATGAAGGGCAGACTTTCTCCAGATTCCCCAGAGCATGTACACTTTAAAGGTTTTCCCTTTCCAAAGTGCCACAGAACCTCCTCCGGGGACAACTATTAATTTTTCACAGAAACCTCCCCTGAATAATGAATTCTGTCCTATTTATACGCTGCGATAAGTCCACTGAATGTCTAAAAAGGGGTTATCGTGAAAAGGGTAAGGCTTTCAGAGAGAGACCTGTTCCTGCTTAGCATGTTTAATTCATCCGCATCGCCATGTTCCCTGAAAGCAGGAGAAAAGTCATATAATGTATCACTGGCAAGCATGAAAGGAGACACAAGCAGCACATTCAATAAATCACAGCTTTACTTTTACTGTTTTGATGTTGACTGTCACCATCCTCCACCCAAGCACCAGCCAGTAAAAGTTCAGATGTGTGCTTTTTACTCCTGGGGGCCCCGGCTGACACATACACTCTCGCTAAAATCACAGAGGTACTCAGTGGCTTGTGTTAATGTCTCTGTCACCACGCACTTTACTCGGGGTGTGTTGAGTGCAGACATTGTCAGCACAGAGAAGCGACAGACATGGATCGACCCATGGAGAAGAGAGAGCTGAAAAGCATGTATAAAACAGCAGCATCTAAAAAAAGCTAAGACTAGAAAAAGTAACGGAGAAGAAAAGCATAGTTAAAATACATCTACAAATAAGGTGTGTGATATACACATCAAACATTACATTTTAACCCTTGTAGTACATAGTATGGTATGCTCTGTGAGTGCATTGTTACATGTAGCCTAAACTGCTAGAAAAAATGCACAAGTGACATCTAAAAAAATTTATTTGGTAAAAACATCCCTCCTTAAAGTCTCTCCTGAGCTTCTATATTATTTTAGCCACTTTCTGTTTGGTCGGGAACGATTAGGGAAGGAATTCTTGCAGTAATTAAAAAATGTCGATTTAAAGTATGTGATAATTAAAAAAAATATATATGATACTTATTCTGTGTTATTGAGAGTCCTTGACCCAACAAAGCTTTGAGTTTGTTCTCAGTGGCAGACCTAAAGCGATATTATCAATTTATCATACCACTGTCTTTAATAATCATGTGAGAGGAAACAATATTTTGTGATAATACATCAGGGAGATATACCTGTGTAAAATGTAATGTCAGAAATAAGGTGATCTTCAGTTTTCAGATCACAGCAGATTCAATGTCTTTGAAACTTTATAGGACTTATGACAATGTTTAAATTGTTGTCATATTGCAAAACGTAAAACTGTATGCTTTAGTTAAAACAGCCGCTTGCAGTGTGTGCCTAAATATATAAAGCATGTTTTAGCATAATAGTGTCAATAAACCTAACTATGACATAAAGCCTTGTAGTTATTGTTCTTTCTTCAGAGCATCCTGTGCTGCATCCATCACATAACACGATGGGAAAACATTAATGGCACCTGTTGCAACCCATACTAAATAACACTGACAGCCCACATGTCAATATATCCAGGTTTGCAAATAAAGATTGGTCTGACCTCTAAAAGGCAGAGTTATGTTGCATAGAAGCCTACCTCTCTGTTGTTTGGGAGCAGCATTTAGTTTTTCCCCATTTTGTTTTACTTTTGCACATCTTCCTTATAACACTAGCTGCTTCTCTCTACCTCTGTCAAAGTCTTTGCTGTCACTGTGGGATGGAAGCCCCTCAAAAAAAGAACACATAAACAGCAAAGCAAATGCAGCGTGGTTGTTGTAGCAACAAGAAGAGCAAATATTGGCAAATGGCAGAGGGTGCACATGGGGCTGGATAAAGCGCCTGGGAACGTTTTTCGTGGTGTAGCACCCCTCTTATGTTAAACCTTTTCTTTTTGGTATAAGATATCAAGTCTTGATATTGGTTGAAGGTCAAGAGAATTGGTAAATCATTGGTTTGAAAGTCAAAGTGAAGTAAAATGTATGTTGCAAGATCATAAAGGTGATTTTTCCCTCCATCTTATTGTATGTTGAAAGATATCATGGTATGAGCATTTCAACTTTGAGATGCCACATACAGCAAATATCCTATTTAAATTTGGGCAAAGATATCTAAATGTTGTGGCAATCACATCATCACCATGTTAGAGGAGTCTTTTACTAAACTAATGCACTTCCCCCTCTGCTGAAAGTAAACTCCATACAATATGCATCATGTATAGCAAGTTTAATCCATAGCCAAAGTTAGTCAACCAAAAAACAGAACTGAGTTGGATTACAGTCCTTATGCTCAAGTACAGTAAATTACATCATCCAAGTATTGTGTATAATGGATTTTTCCCTCTCACGATAGGATCTCTGCCAGTCAAGAGGAACGTCCACCCCAATGCTAACCCAAATGGCAAATAAAACTTATGAATACTTGCAATATACACTCTAAAAATATTTATTATGGGACTGTGGAAGGAAATTAGAGACCCTATGTAAAAGTATTGTGTTGAAAGGGGGACCATGCTAGGATACGAACCTAGAATCCTTTGGCTTGAGGTTTCTGTAGGAGGTGTTTTGTCTGCATATAAAAGACAGCTTTCCAAGAGATGCTATTATTCACAAAGACACCATCATTTAATTATTACGTTAGTTAAGTCTTTATAAAAACTAAAGATAGAACAGTTTCTAACTGAAAATATTATTTTAGAGCCAATAATGGTAGTTTCAATGGGTAATTTCCAGGTTTTTTTTAGTCACAATGTACAGTTACTGCTTACATGCAATAAATAGTTATTTCTGGGCATGTCACTTGTCATTTTTGTATTTTTTGATAAAGAAAAGTAAAATATATGAAATACGTATGAAAAAGCAACCAAAGAAAAAGTAAGCAAAAAAAAATAATTAGGAAGTAAAGAAAAATACTCCAAGTGGATTAGAATGTATACTTTTGATATTTTGTTTGAGTAGTTTTAAATGTACTTTTGTTTATTTAACAGCTATTCTTAAATTATTTCCTATAATAGGAATTCAGAGAAAATAAATATGAGGTAGAAAAAATTAATGAGACTTAAGCCAGTAAGTTTTCAAATTTTGTCTTTTATTAGGACAAAAAATGCTCCAGAGGTTAAAACTCTCCTGAGAGAAGGAGACAGCAGAAATAGCCATGTCACAGTTTTGTGCCACAGCAACAGCTGGCAACCAATTGACCTGGGTGTCTTTTATACTGTAAAGCCCAGAGAGAGCTATCA
>JAVLVB010000935.1:530502-562248 GCA_032876305.1 Orestias chungarensis
ACACACACACACACACACACACACACACACACACACACACACACACACACACACACACACACACACACACACACACACACACACACACACACACACACGAAGAGGCAAATATTTTTTGTATCTATCACACTTCTGTCTGTTTGTTTTATAGTTTATCCATTGTCGAGATGCCTTAACAGAGCCATGAGATGTGTGGAGACCGAAATTCTAATGGAAAAAAAAAAGAAAATTCAAGCTGTTTTGTATATGTGAGTGTAAGAGTGAAACAAGTGCTCTTTATACACTCAATGTGTAAAGACACCTATACCAATCTCTATGATATTTTACTTTTCAGTATGAGCATAGGCAGCAACATTGATGCAATTCATTTAGTCTTTATTAACTGGTTCAGAAAAACAGGAGAGAAGAGATGTCCATATCAAAAAGAACAATCAAGATTCAGAGTTTTTCTTTAATGATGATTATTTATCATGCACACTGAATTATTTTGAGATTCATGTTTTTTGGGGTTTTTACATGAGGCCCTGATTCAAAGTACTGGAAAAAAAGAAAGAAATTAAATTGTTAAATGCTGCAAAGGTATTCATATAGTTTTTGAAACTTCTCACATTCTCTCAAGTTCCCTTTGCTGCTTCTCTTATTCATTCTCTCATTGATTAACCTTTTAGTTTAGGATGCTATGTTTTTTAAAGGTTAGTAGTAGATCTATCTTTATTTGGTTTTGCGTGATTAACTGAACAGAGCTCTGTATGAGGTTCAAAGCTTTGGGTATCATAACAAACCTACTTCAAACATCTCCATAACTTTATCCCTGACATTTCTGCTATGCATGGTTATCTCAAAGCTGACTCTTGTTTTGTAACAAATCACTTACACATTTACCATACAGCTTAATATACTGACAGTACACAGCAATGACCACTATTTACTAATTTGATGACAAAACAATTGTCAGTCCTGGATTTCAATAAAATATATTATCAAGTTGATTACATTTTACACTTTGAAACTACTGTATGTATATATTTATTACTATTCACCAAAATGTGCTCATTTGTGTTATCCTCTCACATCAATGCCTTAAAAACATTAGTGTAGAGACCTATAGGGCTTTTCAGGTGAACTTTTTTCGGAAAAGTTTAAGATGCATGAATACGTTTAGAAGGTGCTGGTATATCCTTTGCAAAGTTTCAGGCTAATTTACAGTTTGCATTCCTTGTTTGAGTTTCCCGTTCCGGAGTAGAATCCAGTCAATCATCATGACATTCGATTCACTCGACTTGATGACTTGCCATTTTTATCTAGAACCAGTGTCCCTTTTATTTGTCCTCATACATGCCTCTTCCTCTCTCTGCACTGACATTACTAATTATTTCAAACTATCAGGTAGGCAGTTTCTATTTCAATTAAATCTCCTCTTCCCCCACTGACCTTGGGGTGGAAAACAGCGCTACTCTCTCAGTCCTGAATATTCCCCCGAGCCGTTATGGGTGCCATTTAAGATTTAAACTCAATTTGAGCTTGACTTCAGTGAACATACAGCAAGACAGAAGTGTGATCAGTGTATATTCCAGTGACATGCTTAATGTGATAATTGAGAGTGGTCAAATTGATGCTTCCAGGCATAACTGGCTACTTTAACACACCCTAGGGTAACAGGAAAGGACAGATTTACAACCATTCTGCTAATCTAGCTGTCTAGCATGGGCAATGAATCTTAATGTTCTGATGCCGAGATGACATATTTGGTAATGGTACATAAATTATAAGTATGGTATAAATTTTCAAATGGCATTCAAACAACAAAGTGTGTCTACAATGAAATTGGAGACTTATGCAGCAAAAAAGAAGAAAGACACAGCGGTTACCGTGTACCTATGACAACAATTACATGATATTGACAACTATTGCAATCACTGTCTCCCCTGCCAGACTCAACGAGGTGCCAATCAACTGAGTGTCTCTGCCTCAAGTAACCTCTTTCATTTTAGAGTCAGAAGAGATTCTGTACTGACTCATCAGTCAATAGCCCAAAGTTGATGGTTACTGCTGATTGATGACATTCAATGCAGCTAATCTCCCCCTCTCCAAGTCTCCAAGGCACACTCAACAACGTCTACAAAAGCAGTTAAATAATAAACTATGCAATAGCTTATTATTATTACAAAAGTACAATAAGTAAAAAATGGGTATGTTTTCAGTTGATAGCAATTGGTTTTCTGTTTCAACTTTCAGTCTTTATATTATATGACAACTTTGTTTTTCTTTCCCTAAAAGGACTCGTTCATCAAATACATCAAAAAGGTCGCCTGTGATTGATTTCAGCCATAATTCAAGTTATTATTAAAACAAATTGCCAAACACTACATGAATCCTCTTCATTGTCCCATAAAATAAAATTAATTAATGTCTCATTTAGAGAACATTAGCCAGCATTCGGAGAATGACTTACCTGTAATTACAATGAGAAAATCAAATGTGACATCTCTATCATCACAATCATTTTCTTGCCCATCAATGCACCTGGGGTGATTTGTTCATGCCCAGAATACTATACAAAGATCACTCCTCAAGCATGAAGAACATAATTCTTGTGGAAGCATTATATTGTGAATCTAAGTGTAACATGACAATGGCAACCTGCAGCTGAAACCTTCTCACTCAGATTTGTCAATTGGTGTTACAAAGGTGGGAAGAATATTAGTAAGCTAACGAACTAAATGGGGCTGTCACCTTTAGTAATGGAATAATTTTCTCTTTCTACTTTCATCTTTAACTCCATCCTACCTGTTTCTATATCGTTGTTTTCTTTATTCATGGCTTTTCCTTTTGGAGACTTTCTCATTATATTTCAAGGACATTATCCTGAGATATTTTAGGTGTACACCCTCAGTAGATTCTGTACGAGTATGTATGTAGAGTCTGTACGAGTTACTATACAGGGTCACTTCCTTTTTGCACAAAAAAAAAAAAAAAAAAAACATCACACAATGCTTATGCAAATAAGTTCAGTGCTTTTAATTTCTGAGTCGGAGATGCAAAACATTTTTGCTACTTAACACATAACTTAACAGAATCAAGACAAATAGTTTATATCCAAGTTCTATTTATGTTTATTTCTGCTCCTGATGCAATTTTCTTAATCAATAAGATAACTATACCAGGACAGAAAAAATAACATCAAATCACAGTCAGGTATGACCAACATATAATGTGAAATGAAGGAGTCATTAACTTAAACTACAGTTGAAAATGTACACATCCCTGTTTATATTAGCACCTCCTTGCTGTTCGTAATTTTTCACCTCTTTAGAATTCTCCGCTGTTTTTTTTTTCTTCCTCACACATATTTACATGCAAATAAAAAAATATATAATTTAGATTTTCCTACTGAGTTGCAAATCGTTTTCATCTGAATAATCTATTTATTAATTGATATCATACTCATGTTGTTTACTTGCTATTACTGTACAGTGGCTTATATTTTATTTTTAGATTTGTATCAGTGTGTGAACATGCATAAGTCACTGCATGGGTTAAAATAGAATTTGATATGAAAACTATAAACAATCAAATTAAATTATCTCTATAATTAATTGAAACAAAAAGGACAGAGATTATAACAAGATAGCAACATTTCACAAAAGGTCATAATATAACTGCTGACAACAGTTATACAATATATATATATATATATATATATACAACTGTCAAAATATTATTAAGTTCTTGCAGTTAATTTAATGTATAGTCTGAAAATTTTTATTCACCTGTAGTTACCTAGAACAACAATTGGTTCTCTAGAAATAATATTTTTACCTTTTATGTGGGGGAGCATAGTTGTGGGAAGCACAGTATTAGGGAACTACACAGTGATATTATTTCTTCAAGAATCTTTGGCATTTTGGACATAGGTGCCTGTGTCAGCTATAGGAATACAGGATATATATCAATATTCCATAAAAAATGCTAAATATCTTTCTGATATGCATAATTTAAAATAAGATTGAATAAGATTTGCAATATCTTGATTTTGCATGCTGTTAATGCAAAACACCGAATTTGACTTTGCGAATGAGACATCAGTCACCACATTTGACCCTTCGACTGCTTGTTCAACTATCTGATTAACATAGACCAGAGGTCTATTTCAGTCAGACCTATAAAGCAATGTAACGGAAATGTAATAAATCAGAGGAAGACAGACGTGTGGGCAAAATAAACCATATATGTTTCTGCAACAAGATGACATTACTTTTGTGCTAAAATTTTTGTTAGACAGGCTTGCTGGAGGTGAAAATGCGATTCATAGGACATACATTTTTATAAGTAAATATTTAAGCGTGTTAACAAACAGTTCACTGGCTGGAGCTCAGCAGTATAGAAATAAATTAAAAAGTGAAAAAGCAACTTTTCGCAATTTTGGACACACCATCACATGATAATTTGATTACATAACTCAAGCGATTAGATTAACTCTCTAGTCAGACTCTTTAGTCGGATCCTATGAGTTAGGCAAAAAATCATATTGGAGCATAACGAATTGGATGCAAATAGTGTGTTTTTGGCTCGAAAGAGACTTTCCAGTGCTGTCTTTGAAGCGAAAATGCAGCTAGCAAGCTGGAAAATGTCAATAAAGACCTTTAGAATAAAAGACAATTTTGAATAAAAGCAGAGTATTTTGATTTATATGCAGAATTAACACTTTAAGCACTTACTCTTGTTTTTTTTTCTATTACATTATTTGAGTAGTTTAGGCCAGAATAGAAAATCTGGAATAATGCACTCATCCTGGTGGTTAAAGAGCCCCTCTATCTGCTTTAGAGGCATGTTGTTAGCATTATTAAGGATTAAAGTGTGATCATACAGATAGGTAGGGTTAGAACACCACCCCTCAACTTCAACCTTTTGCTCTGATGTACAGTAGCATGCATTGGATGAAGGTCATTCTTCTATATATATTACATCTAAGACAAAGGCATTCAGGGAACCACACCAAAAGACAGATTCTGAGTCCGTCAATGTTAATTTTCTTTAAAAAAGGTTTTTTACATCTCCTCTATTTCCTTATCTACAACTGACTCAAAAAATCTGATTATGTAATTGCCATGCATCTTTCATATATATATATATATATATATATATATAAAACCTTTACACACATCTCAGAAACTAAAATGATTTATTCTACCCTTTGATTGTCCTTTGATTCATAAAGGGTCTTGGTCTTAAAAACCAAGGTGGGACAGTTACATCTATAATTGATAACATGATCCAATGGGTATTTCTTTGTATTTAAATGTAAATTATTATTCTGTTTCATTAATAAACATGTTAAGAGTGTTTCTTTCTTTTTTTTTTTTTTTACCTCACAGGCTAAGTTACTTGTCTTAGTGATAAAAAATGGAAGAGCCAAATCCCAGTAGCACTAACAGAATAGTCATCAAGAAACCGCTTTGGTAAAAAGCGGTTTCTTGATGACTTTCTTATCAGAAACAATAATAAAGAATTTTACATGCATAAAAGAAATCACAAGTATAACGCATTATTGACAAAACCCACTTTCTGTTCATCATTCTGTCTGCACTTCACGGTAAACACAACAAAGGATTTTAAACTCCAATGCCAGAAGAAGAAAGGGTATTAATTTTTCAAACTAAAAACTATAAACTGAAAATACCTGTGAAGTGGATAATTCTGTCTGGGGGAGACACATATTTTCCCCTTCCATGTGTCAACACAACTTCTTTTGAGGTGTACAGTGATGTCTGCATGGTCCTGATAAGTCTCTTATTCTCAGCAAAGAGTAATTTGCAAAATGCAGACAGCTGTACACAGAGTCCCATATTGTTAATTAAATCCTTCTGTCTTTGATGTTTTTCTCAGTTTTTTTATAGGAAAATAACAGAATTAAATGGAATGCTGTTTTCTGTCCTGAAAGGAATGATACTTGGATGCTACATCAACTATTGAGGTTGAAATACTGTAAATAAATTCAATTAACCTTTAATAAAAGTGCACGACTTCCAAATAAAAAGAAAAGTATAATTTCATTTCTTGCTGTATGTTTCTATTTTAGTTTATTTCACAACGCCATGATTATGTATAATATTTAAACCTTTACTCCAATCACCATCTCAACTACTAATTGATTTAATAAGATTTATATTTTCTGTTTGTATGCAACATTCACACTCGGTCGCTGTTTTCCTAGCAAAAAGGTCAAGCAATAAAACAAGATTTTGTTCCAGAAATAGTAAAAAAAACACTAATTAGCTGCTTCATTTCAATATGAGGCTGGTAAAAAACAGTGATGATGAAAGTTTGATGCCGTTTGTTTTATTTAGTCAATAACTTCTCAGCTCACATTATTTAGACATAATTGCATGATTACATTGGCCCTAATCAATCCACACACAGTTTGGATCTAATGAGTAATGTTTTCTACTCAAATGGAGGAGATCAAGCTATTTAAATGTATACGAACTGCAAGGTGTTAGTGGCAGGGTGGTTGTCTGAACGACTAGTGTTTGTACTCCAACCTATGATTACTTCCAAGGCTAGTCTTGGGAAAAACAGAAAAGTACATCTGCCAGTTCAGTTTTATCATCATTTATACAGCTTTATTAGTCAAAAATCACCAATAACTGTACAAAGGTAAAACAAAAAGCTCTCTTTTATAGAGTATTTTTTCTAGAAACATTAGTCTTACAGTACTACTTTCATAATTATATTAGTTCTAACTACATTTGCTCTCTACAGTATGTGTTCTCAATTGAAAAAAAATGTATGTAAGCATCAAAAGTATTAACACCCTGTAGTTTTATTTCAGGATGTCCTAGAATGTAGCTCTATCAATCTTTCGATCAACTTTGAGCAACTATCTTAGCATGCTATATTTAATTTCTGAAAGGAAAACTAAATGAAAACTATGCTACCTTACAAATAGTTTTTTATAAGTTTGCCAGTGCTCTATGCCAAAAAATCTACTGGTTCCTGTTACTGAACATCACATACAATCTTAATAAAATCACTCTTTCTTGCTTGCCTTCTATTTTTTTGTCATTCTTTGTCCAAAAAGTTCTTACAAATGGAAGTTACAGGTCATGCAGCATGTACAGTATCAATGGATTCCTGTCCATGTGACATCCACCGACTTTAGCTGCGTCTAGGTAGCCAAGGAGTTCAATGACACAAGTGCTTCAGGTAAGGTTCATTTATTTTACGTCATCTGAGTAACTTCGCACAGAGGTGTGAGGCACCTGCTTAAACAGTGCGTTCTGCATCCGTCTAGCCACAGATGTCCAAAGGAAACCTGACAATGTGGCCCCAAAGACAGGCTAGAGATTAATGATTTGTGACAGCTCCAACGAGCCAGAATATGAACAGTCGTCCTAAAGCCCCCTACATAAGTAGAAACAGCTGTTGTTTCGTCAGAGTCTCTGATTTAATTTCTTTTTTTTTTTTTTTTTTACTGTAGCTGCCTCTCATGATAGCTGGGAGGCAGAGGGTTTCCTGTCATACAAACAGCATGAACATTAGCTTGTATACAGAGCAAAGTCAAATGCTTCATAGAGCAAACTTTATTTTTATTTTTATATATAGGTATTAAAGATCGCATTAAAAACAAATAACTGTATTTATTGTTTTTCGTTGGTTGTTTTGGAGAAGCTTTACAGTGCCCACAGTGTAATTATAACAGTGTGAATTATGTGTGGAAGCAATTCTGCTGCTCCGACTAAATTGTGATTAGCATGAATGGAGCTAGATTAAGCCCATTTGGAAGGGGGGAAATAGTGAGGAACTGCAATTAGATACAACATTATTCCCTTTCTTTTTGGTTCTAAGAACACTGCTTTATTCTGCCACTGTAAGATTTAGATTTAGGCTCATTGTCATGAAAGCTTTATTTTGAGACCTGGTGAATGTATAGAGCACGACAACCCACTTTGTTTTATCACACAAAAGAAACGTGCTTCTTGAAAAAGCCTGCCTGCTATTTTCAAGCCTTTAATTTCTGGATCACTACAAAAAGCCAAAGAGTATCAAGGTTGCTTTGTATCCCAGGTACAAAAGCCATCTTTTTGATGGACTATATTTTAGTTTGTTACATCACAATCTCTGTTATTAAGAGCTATTGTAAAAAACTTTATGCATATTATCTTTGTTCAAATAATCTTAAAAAAAACCTATATTAATACTTTCAATTCTGCCAATTTCACAACAGTGCATTATGCTATGAAAATGTGCTGATTCAATTGTAAAGCTGCTTTAATTTTTCTATTATTCATCACATTTGCAAGATTTCATTGTCTGTGTTTGCAATCTGTACTCTCCTTGCTTAGGATTTAGCAGATGGAACCATGGGATGGAGTTTATAAGCCATTCCATTCCCCTCTGGACTGTAATTCTTTGTCGACAATGTGCTATGGACCCTAAAGGCCTGCCATCTGCTTACTTTCGCTCCTTCCAAAGGTGAGAAAACACATACCTTCACCTGGTTGTTTTTTCAGCAGTGCATGCAGTCATGGTGCCAATCGTATTTTTTTTTTTTTTTTTTGTGTCCTTACATAAGTAATTTAAACTGTTTGACTGCAGTGTCATTACTGGTCTAATCAGCCATTAAACTCAGTGTTACCACTGATGAGGGGATAATCAAAATACATGTTCAATAAAAATTACAAACTTTTATGTCGTTTTTTTTTTGCTTTAATTAGATTCAAATATACAATAAAATAACTGTTGATTTCACTGTATAATAAGGATTAAAGTATCAAATAAGAATAAATGAGACAAGAGTTAACAAAAGCCGCCACTCGCCCTCAACAGTTCGATCCCAAAATGTAATGGTATCAGGTTGATACATTTGAATAAAGTGTTTTTGCATTTGTTTTATTTCTATGACCATTTAGGATTCAGCAACTTTGGAAAAAATTATTAATTACGTAAAGATGTGTGTGGATGTCTTTATACCAGTCAACATTTTTTTCAGAAGATAAAGTGACTACTTTTTCATAAGTGGAAAGAACACTTAAATTTACTAACCCTGCAAATCCAGCTTTCTAATCTGTATTTATAATGCATCACACATTGTCTGCTCATTGGTGAAAGACAGGCTCTCGAAGAAAAAAAAGAGTTTTCAGTGTGGGAAACAATTTTTTTGAGAATTATCAATTTGCTGAGTGATTGCAAGCAAGCCATTCTTAATCCCTGTTCCATCCAGCTGCCAAGTCAATGTAACTTAATGTTATTTTTTCTGTTTATTTGGGTGAGGATTTTAACAGGTTGGGCAAAGGATTCACTCAGGTAATTCCAATTTTACCTGCCTGAAGCTGAGATTTTTTAATGTCTTTACATTTAGGAAAATAAAGATATATTGATGTGTGAATAGAACATTTTAAATTTTATTGACATTTAAATGCTAAATGGTGTGTGCTTGTATGGTTTATAAGTCTGGAGGACCCCAGATTGCTTCAGACTACATTCAGTCATTCACCTATTCACGCATACATTTATAAATTGAAAATGGTGAGTGCAGTGTTGCCACAACTGGCCTTCAGACTCAAACTTGACACTTTTGTTGGACCAAACAAATTGACTCAATTTGGGACTTAAATCTCAAGAACAGTCTTTATTTCACACAATTAAAGGAGAAAGTAGACCAAACAAGTTAGACCATTTGAGTAAATGATTAATGTCCCCATTGCGTGTCTATTGTTTATTCAAATGAGTGGCTGTCACGGTGGCAATTGTACATTTCCCATTGGTTCTCAAATTTTTTTTTACAATATTTGCAATTAAAAGGTGGTAAGTTTGATGAAATGTGATGGTAAACAGGAATCTTAGGTGTAACCTCTACAGGGATGAATGCAGTCCCTTGTTAAAGAAACATTTGATTTATTAGTCATGGCAATTTTGGACTGTTCACAGGTATTGGCTCATGACAATTTTTTCTTTTTCTTTTTCTGTCCACAATAATGACAACGTGGAATTAAAAAAAAGATCTAAACCTGATATATTGCACTCTGGTAAGACAGGATAGTCATTAACTGTATGATTATGAAGATTAAGATGAATATGTATAAAAATTGAAAAAGACTAACAGATCTGCAAAGTAAAAGTGCTTCTTGTTTCATTAATTTAGGAATATTACCATAGCTTATGTGAATATATTTTTTACAAGTTTCATTTAAACATAAAGCGTTATTATTATTGATGGTGACTTGAATTTAAATTCAGTTTTAGATGTTCTAGATGGATGGACAGACAAATGTAAAAGGCAGAGAGGTGACTTAAAAACGGATGGTGTCCCATGGGTCCCTTTGTGCTTAGATATTGAGCTCTTATCCCCAGCTTCCTGTAAAAGACTCTATACATCATTACATTGATCTAGTCTGAAAGATTTAAGCCTCAGGTAAGAGACAGAAATCTTGTTTCAAGGTCAGCTAGCGGGAGGCAAAAGTCAAGGGTCACCTGTCTCCTTTCACCTGAAATTGATGTATCCCTAAGCCCAACTCCCCTTGGTCCCACAAGATCCCTATTCTGCTGACCAGTTAAATCTGTTTGAGGCAAAGAAATCCATAGGATTTCTATTGGCCTTGTCTGCTGCTGTGCAGGACAGCAATGGTACCACTCAGCAGCATGAATCAATATACATACCACATAAGCGCAGCATGTAGCTGCTGATGTAGCCAATGCAGTCGTCCAAAGTTTGTCCAGAGGACCAAAGTTCATTTTATGGTACACTTGGAGTAATTCATCACGAGATAGATTATTCCAAGAAACTGATTTTACATGGAGGGTTTGAAGTCCTCAGGAGGCAGAATCTTATTACACTAAATCACTGATTCCCTTGATGCAAAAATAGGAGCTGTTGTTAACTGCGTTGCCATACAGTGTGATTCAGAGCTACTAAGTATAGTGCATGCAGCCCATAGATGGCGTGGACAGAAGGTATCCCTGGGGCACTCTGAGAAATGCTATATATGAAATGAAGCAGTAAACTGTCTCTCTTTTGAAATGGTGCATTATGTATGCATGCAAGGATGTTTGTTAAAATCCCTTGTCTGCTGTCAGGCTTCACCTCCTCTCTTCTTTGCTCTGAGAAGGAAACGTAAGCTGTTTACAAATACAGTATGACAGGTTGGATACTGCTAACCCAAGTTTTCATGTCAAAACCTGTCAGTGACATTTAACAAGAAGAAGAAACATGTCAGACCAAAAGTGCTTCCAGATAAAACGACCAAAGTGGCTGAAATGTGCAGGAAAACAGCTCTCTAGTGGCAAACGTCCTTATCTGCATATCGTAAAATGCAGACAACATTGTATGCATCAAAAAAGCCAACATTTTACAGTTTTAATGCAGTACAACAGTTACAACAATATTCTAACCTCTTTTGAGAAATAACTACAATTGATTATTTAAAACTGTAAAATCTTGGCTTTTTTGATGCATATATATATATATATATATATATATATATATATATATATATATATATATATATATATATATATATATATATATATATATATATATATATATATATATATATATATATATATATATATATATATATATATATATATATATATATATATATATATTTGTGTGTGTGTGTGTGTGTGTGTGTGTGTGTGTGTGTGTGTGTGTGTGTGTGTGTGTGTGTGTGTGTGTGATAGCTTTAACATGCCTGTAGCTAGTGGCTCAGAACAGGTTATGTTTTCAGGCAAAGCTGCATGAGGCCATCCATTATCCATCTCCCTACTGGCCTTTCCTCTCCTACCCTCCCACTCTTCCTGTCTCGCTGCCTTTCCCTCTTCTTGTCTTTCTCTCACTTTTCTTTTTAATTACCTGATGTCTCCTCTTCTGGCCCCGGACGCCAATGAGATGTGAGTAGCAGCGCCGGTTCTGAACTGTCTCTGTGCACCCAATCTGAAAGCTCATCGCTGTCTGACAGTGTCTATAGTCAATGTTTATATGTGCTTCTATTCAGTAATAAAAAATCAGTTGATCGTCTTTGTATATTCTTTTAGGACACATTATTAAATTTTTTCCAGCAGCAGTTTTAATGTTGCATAAATGTATGCAATTCATACGTAGACAGAAGGAAACAGGACAACCCATCAATATGTTTCTTAGCAAATTGTCTGTTGATTATCGTCTCATTAACTTATAAATCTTTTAGTGAGTCTTTAAACAATACGCACAGAAGCGCAAACTTAATTCTTCAAGTAGCCAAGCTGACATTTAAACAGGCTTTTGGTTGATAATTCGAAAATGTTAAACTTATCATTAAATGAAGACAAATTACGAATTCTGCTCAAATCAAACTTTGTACTTTAAGCCCCAAACAGGCTAATTTGACTTGAGTTATTAGAAGGGAAACACAGTGGAGAAGCCATGGCAATAAATCACAGTGAGAATAGAAAACAAAGTCTAAAAGGATTTTGCAAGATAATCATGAACCAACTCATTCAAATTCTCTCCTTTGAACCCACAGAAAAAGATTTGAAGGAAGTGACACTGATGCTCAAACTGATTTTGGCTGCTTCTCAGTCCCCTCTGTCTGCTTTTCCCAGATCACAATAAGGCCCTCTATGTGTAAGTGCCATGCACTTTTCCTTTCTACAAGTACATGCTTTTGTACTCCTTTTTTGTTGTCTTTGGCTGGTCTCCCAGGGATGTCCCTTTCTGCACATAATGCTCAGCTCAGGTTCCCATTCAGCGACTTGTATGAGGACACAAGCAGCTTGTTACACTTGAAATAACCAAGAAGCCTCTGGCACCCTGGCATCACAACAGAGACTGATGGATACTGAGAAAGAAAGTTATGTCAGATCAAGTGTTTGTGTACATATGGGTCTCTAGGAGTGTATTTCAAAAGCATTTAGGGATCTTGCATGTATTTTATATATTTTTATTTGCTTCTTGTTCCAGTAATCACTTCCTTTTGCTCCCCCATATTTGTATTGTCTGATCTTCCTGTTCTCTACCCAGTAGTGGTTTTAGGGACGGGCGACCCGGGCAGTTGCCCCGGATGCAATTTTTTTCATGACATAAAGGGGGCGCATGAGCGCTTGGGGGAAAAAAAGCATTGCAACAAGGTTTTTTATTGTGTGGTATATCACTGTCTGTGTGGGTCAAACTGCCGCCCCCTGCAGGCTGCAGGCGCCCTGCCCTCTGAGTAGGTGCCGAGAACCGGAGACGTGATTGGCGCTGGGGACAGTTCACCTCTGGGTCTCTCACAAATTGATTGAAGGGGGAGCGGCAGTCAGTCGCACCATGACTTCCATAAAAAGCACATTTCATTCATACTATTATATATACAGGCCGATCATTCCTGTATGTTTATGTTCAGATGAATTGTAAAAATGATAACACAACAAAGCGAGTAGGTGATCTGGTTTAGTCTTGAATTTTGATCGTGAGTGACAGTGTTAGGGGATGGGAAATCTGTTGGTCATCGAGTGCCAAATAAACAGAGATGACTGGAAAAAGGTAAAGCCATCAGGTGCCCAATTTAGAAAAAAAAGGAAAGAAGAGATGATAAACGAGCCAAAGATAAAGGTATGTTATGTTATCTTTATCCATGTCATGAATAAAGGGCTGATGTTAACAAGTTATACAGTATACGTTTGTCAGCCTTCTTGCTATGATGCTTCTTATCTAGCAGTAATTTTGCTGAACAACCACCAGCTCTAATTTCACTTTCAGTTAGAGTTTTGTGGTAAAAATGTTACAAGTTCAGTTATTATTAGCATGTAATTTCAATATTTGTGTTCTTATGCAATTTTAACCCACTATATATTTTTGTATTAACTTTTTAATGTTTCATATTTCTTTAATAGCTAACAGCTCATGTTAGATATTAATAAAAATCAATGCTAAATTATTCCTTGTGGCAGGGATCAAGCACACTTCTTTTTATCCAATTTTAACCCCTTTTTCAATTATTTGTATCATTTTTTACTTTAAACATATTTATTTTTGATGGGATATGAACACTTAAAATTAAATATTCTGGAAGTTTAAGGTTTATTTTTCATGACTAAACGCTACACATTTTACAAACTAAAAAGAATATACACTTTACAACATAACAAATGCAGCAGAGGTAATCTGAATTCAAGGAATTAGAGTGAAAAAAATCAAACATTTTATTCTAAAGGGACATTGATAATAAAGAGAAACATCTTTTAAGAAGAATTTTAAAATTTTCAGCATGTTTATGATATACACTTTCATGCAATCGGTACATAGTTTACGTTTCCCTCTTTATTTTACTGACTAGCTTAAAGGAAAGCTTGGGTCATGTCCTTTAAATAACAAAAGTGAAATACTGGATTTTCGCTTCTTTTAAAGCTTCAGTTATTGCATCACTAAAACAACATAATAATTAAGACCTAATTAAGAATTAATTAAAAACTTAATTAAGAATTCATGTCTTGATGTTATTTCATAAAACATACTTTCACTTGGTTTTAAATAACTAAAAAAAAAAAACGTATGTGTTGCGTCATTCTTTCAACAAGTGGAATGCTTTTAAAATAAGAAGGAACAGAAGATAAAAGGGCTTTCAAATATGGGAAAGTTCCCCACATTTCTAGGAATAATAAATGGTTCAAAAGTCAATGGCATCAAACTTTTAACTAAAGCTAATGACTAATAGTAATAGGTTCTACAGGAAACATTTCAGGATCAGCTGTTTAAGTATTATAAACAAGAACAAATTACTTAATGACACTAAACGATTTACGTATGAAGTTATGAATCACTGAATCATAGTACACTTTCAGGTGCATCAAAGCACTAATTTGTTTGGGTAAATGGTAATTGGAAGATGTAACTTAAGATCAATTGGTCATTTTTACATGAATCATATCTTTAGCCAAAGGGTTGTAATCAAATAAAATTCTGAGGCTTTCAGAAAATCCCATGTCTAATTAGTAAACCCAGTGTTTAAGTGCCCTTGGTTGTTATTGTAGCACACGAGTCACTAGGTGGGAAACACGTGTGGTTTTAGAGTTGAGTGATTTTTGTTATTAATGCATACGCGCTCATTCATGTGCAGGAATTAGCATAATAATTTCTAAACAGAAGAGTAATACCCTCAAATTGGCTCACAATTATTGAACCCTTAATAGTGAATAAGCTTGGGGGAGGTTCCTGTGGAGAAAGGAAACAGGGTCTGCAATAGAGCAACAACAGAAAAATAACCAGTTTTTCCATCTATTCATCCTCTTGCTCTATTTTGTCAGCCTGAGCAGCACCTTATCAAGACCATGCATAACTGACGTCCTGATACATGTCTGTAATAACTACAATAATCAAAAAAGCCTACTTTTTGAAAGCCCTTAGACTGGGCCTTGACTAATAGACAATGATGTGGTACCTTGATGGAGACACATTATGAGAATGTCTACTAGGATTTGTCTTTTTAAATAGGAAATTCACATTTGCTGCCACCCACATGCTTAACAACTGGAAATGTGTCGGAAGCCTCAACCTTTTTTCCTGTAGATATAACAATAAGGTCAAACAATATTTGTTTTGTTACATGGGAAATATGTCAAAAAAGTGTTTGTTTCAGTGTACAGTTACAAACAGTTTTGATTTGTTTTTATATTGAGTTAAGGAAATGACTTCTTCCTGGTTTCAAAGCCCATGTTAGTTAACCACTTGTTTCAAATAACTTCACTCACCTAACAGCCTTAGCTAGCATATCCACAGGGTCTCTTGCTTTTATTGCACCTGGAAACTCTGTCCAAAGACCAACCAGGTTGTTGGAAGTTCACAATTATATTCCTGATTTCTTAAAGGATGTGTCTTATTGTCTTTTTAATGTGAATATGCTTGGGGGGTTAGTTTATGGCGCTTGGACAGCTTTGCTGTTCGTTCTGACAAATCAACTTCCATAAGCCGGTTTTTCATCAGGGCCGTAAGGATGTACTGTATGACTCTGAAAGTAGCTAAACTGCATCTCGTTATCCATCTGCCACATGGTTTGAACAAAAAATATCTGTTTCTGTTGTTCTTTTTTATACTTTTGGCCTCAAGTAACAGGAAATGTAAAGAGATTTTTCTGCTCGTCAATAACTATGTTTAGATTTTCCTCTCTGCCATGATTAGTCCCACTGTGGGACTAATAAAGAATTATTTTATGTTATGTTATGTTATGTTATGTTATGTTATGTTATCTTATTTTATCTTATCTTATCTTATCTTATCTTATCTTATCTTATCTTATCTTATCTTATCTTATCATCTCTGTGGTGTAAACCACATGTATAATGTGTCAAAACACCATGAAGTTCAGTGCAGTGGAAGGAGTTACCAGTAGTTAGGCACAGTAAGTTTTGTGGACCTTGAATGGTGAGTGTAAACAAGAACAACCTGCAACCACATGACTGCATTGACAATCTGGCTTCAACTCGACCATGCTGGGCCTGTGGCCTGTTGCCCAGCATCCAATTAGACAAGGTGGTCCACTGCTCGGCATTTCATCCTCCCAGTAATCTGCCAAAAAGTCTTACATTTTAATTGGTTGTAGGGGTGGCAGAGAAGGGTCCCACCGAGCGGGGTGCAAGAACCTCCACTAGACTTAAGCTTACCTTTAACCAGAGCTTCACAATAAATCTGTTGTCCGTTTCTTTCCTATATAAACAAGAAATAAAATCACAGAACCATTGATGCATTATCAATGCTAATATCCATTTTTAGCACAAGAGCAGAGGAAGTTTCTGTTGATGTTTTTCCCACATTGTAATGAATTCTGTTTTTGTTTTCTGTTGAATGTCAAGCAGCCTGTGGCTAGAATCCTCACTATTTCTTATGACATTTTATAGAAGAAATGTCAAATGTAGCTCTGATAGTGCAGACAGTCTATGTGCTTCAAAATGGTTTACATATCACGCTCCATAAAGCGGCTGGTTTCCCTAGTCTCAAGTGGTCAGCAAACTACAAATTTGTACACAAGTACACGCTAAGTCCTTCATCATGTAATGTAGCTTCAAAGAAAATGTCCACTCAGTTTCATGTGCCACACAGAAGTACACATGCACTTTCACGTCTTGCTGTCAGGATGGTGATAAATTGCAGACTAAATGAAAAGGGGAGCTGGTAATCTGACACCTCCACTGCTGAGCAACCAGTAATTAAATCCCCTCATTAGGTCAAATGTTTGATTATAAAGAACCTACAGGGGATCTAATATTGACCTCTGTCTCTTGAGAGAGGAAGAAAAAGAGCAGAACAGATGAACAGCAGTGGAAGCTAGAGAGATCGAAAAAGAATAGAGCTCAGTCGAGAATTTTTGACTTAACAGTCGTTGGCTTCAGTCATACACAGTTATAATTTTGTATAATTTAAGATATGTAAGTATTCAAACACCCTCTCACTGCCTCTTTTCAGAGTTAAGGTAAGGCCTGTGCAATTTTGTAGTAAGACAAAAAAGCTAGCAGTAACAAATTGCTAATGTCTTGATGAAAGCAGCCTAGGCTAAGGGAGTCTCCCTGGTGCAAGACAGACAGTGTGCGTGTTCGACAGATGAGTGAACATCGCTGGCCTCCCCCTCAACCCTCTCTGGGAAGCTTGTAGCTTCACCCCGCAAAAGCATCTGCACTCTGGGCTCTGCTGCTTCTTACAGATTATCCTTGGATAATGTGGGAAGGGTTTCTAAGATGTAAGCGGCAATAACATGAAAGACTTAAAGGGTAGCAAAGAAAGGATCAGAATTTCATTGTTTTAACTATTAGCTTATTATTTGAATTATTTTGCTCTACTAATAATTTTTTAGTACATCGACTTTATTAATTAGTTAAGAGAAGGGCTTATTAAAGTTGTTACCCGAAAGTCTCATTAGCAACTATAACTGTTGAGGGTCAGAAGCTAAACCAATAATTTGTATTCGGACACATTTTTTTGTTGAAACTCGAATAGAAAAGTTGCGTTTATTACAGTTTTATTCTACTAATACAAATATGAATGTGAGTAAAGCATTTTAATGTGTCTTTTCCATTGCTAATCTTACTTCAAGATGAAATTCTTGATTTAACTAAACCTGAGACATCCTTTTAACCCACTAAATACCAACTAAGATCCACGTTTTGTAAAATCTTCGTACAAACTCAGTTCACTGTCCTTTTTTCCCCTTTTTTTGATCTCTTTACAAGAGCTCATGTACAAATGCACACAGCTACAGAACGGTGAACTGTACTTCAGTCTGAAAAACTCGCCCTTCAAAATAAAAGCAATAAAAAACTAGAAGCATCATTCACACAGGCTTTATTTTATGCAATATTTGAGTTACAGTTTTCATGAGAGCCAATCAAGGTTGTCTGAAGTTCCAGATGTGACCTACAGGCGGTAAAATGCCTAAATGAGGGTATAGATTAACAACATTTTTTCACATTCTGTACAAAGCTGCACTGGGTTACAGAGCTATCTTTCTTTTTGTCCCTGAACATTTGTTTTTCAATGGAGTTCTTTGTACTTCATTCATCTGAAAAGTTTCAAATACTTAACATATTTTTGCTATAGATGTGCAAAAAGCCCAAATGTATACACCCTTTCTCACAGAAAACAAGCCAATAGTATCACAGATCCACCGCCACACTAAACAGTTTGAAATTTTTCTCATACATCTATAGCTGTTCTTGGTGAGCTGTTGCTAGAGAGTTCAGGATCAGCCTCATCTGAACACAGCTAAGGTGTCATTAATGTCCCACTACGTTCCATCAAACTCCAGATTGGACTTGTAATGGGAGGACAGCAAATTTTTTACTGACATTACTACCAAATTTTTACTTAAATTATAAGTATAGAGTTTATTTGTTGTAACAATCAATTTGACAGATATAATTTGCCTTCAAAATAAAGTTATTTTATTAAGGCTGAATCTCAAAGTACAAAATGTTATAAAGTCTGTAATTACTGCTTTAACTCTAGAAAAAAAAAAATAATTATTATTATTATAATATAAAAAAATAAAAAAAATAAAAAAATAAAAAAATATATATATATATATTTATTTTTGTTTTTGTTTTTTGTTTTTAATATTATAATAATTTTTTTTATTTTACATATGTACCTAAAATGATCACACATCTTTGTTACTATATGATAAACCATAATTTTTGTTCGGCAGTAAAACAAGATTTCTTTATTCTTCTCCTTTGAGAAATGCTCAAAAAATGAAAATGTAAAAGTATCCTCGTGGCATTCTTTATTGTTTTTATTTCATATTTATTTTTTAAAGATATTTTACTTGTCAAAGTGTAATTTGTGCATTTATTATTATATAATATATCATATGAATACAACAATTACAATGTAGCAGGGAAACTTTTTAATGACTCCACTGCAATAACTTTAGCTTGCTTTACGAAAACTAAGATAGTTTTGAACTTTGTGTCCGCTCTGTCGGTCACAAAAAAACAACAACAAAAAACAGTTGTTTAAATATTGTTGTATTAATACAATAAAAAACAATAATAAGAAGCCAAATGTAGACTAGGTAGCTTAGCAAACTGAAGCAAAAACCTCAAGATTTAAGTATAATTGAAATATTTGTTTTTCAAAAAACACCATAGCTTTGTCCAGCACAAATTTTAAGCTAAAACTGCAGGTCGTGTAATGTAATAAAAGATACTAATTTATGTATTGATTATTTTATTATCTAGTTGTAGCAGCCCACTTACACCTCTGTGGAGATACAGTAGGTCTGCAATAATGTTGATTAAGTCCAGTTATTTGGCCATAAATCACATGCAAAGGAGCCAGTCTTGATACAAATAGGCCTCAAAGGCCCACAGAAAGATACGGAAGCACTGGTTTATCCAGCAGAAGTGTTCAAACTATCAAGAATCCCTTAACAACATCTTTCCACATATGGTGCTGGATTACACTATTAATTAACTGATTTTTATGCAAGTATATACCTGATCTTGGATGCTCCTATTTCATGTTTCATATCTTTTGCTCATTGCCCCCTCTCCTCTTCTGTCTTTGTGTGTGTGTGTGCACGTGCATGCATATTTGTGGCTGCTCCCATGCCAATGCCGTCATCAAAGGATATGTCAAAATGAAGGCTCTGGCAGGGAACACAACTAGAACAAGAACTCGCGTAGACATGCATGCACGCACACGCACGTGCACGCACGTGCACGCACGCACACACACACACACACACACACACACACACAGATCCAGCTATGCTTTCATATCACGCCCGGGCAACGCCCACTGACTGCAGCATATCTCCACCGGTATCACCAAGGTTACCAGCGGTAGCCAGGGATACCATCGGAGTCACTTGTGAAAATGTAGAAAGGAAGGGTGTGGCTGAAGTCTAGTTTGTTGATGTTCCCGTCTTCATGTCAAAAAAAAATGTCACAACTGAATGATTTTCTTTGGCGTGAAATCTAAAAGACTGAAAGAACCAACTGATATTTCACGTAATATGTTTTTAAAAGACTAACAGAAGGAAATTACTGTGATTAAAAAGCTTACATTATCCTGACTTATTCCATATGTCAAGTGTGCATGGTTGAAGTGAACAGCTTCCTTCAAATTATTTGCATCTGTGATTTGAACAGATTATTTTTTATATAACACTTCACCCTAAACAATTATCATCATCCAGACTAGGTAATAATACTTACACAGTAATTTATTATTGCCTCTCTCCACAACTCTTCTTCAATTTCTGCTCTCTCGGATGTGCCAGACAACTCGGGTCCATCCATTATGCCTGACTGCATTTATTAGTCATTGAATTAGTTAGCCTATGTGATATGTTTAAAGATCCCAGATTAAAAATTGATGTCTCCATGACACAGGAGGGCATCCACCGGCACCCTTGCATTCATGGCACTCAAAGACAAATTGAGGGAAAGTATTCGGAGGCATGCTCCAAGCTCTGCTACAAAACAAGGGGTAAAAAAAATTAATTTGGCTCCTCATCTATGATAAACACATAGAAATATTCAATTTTTGTCTACATTTCATATCATATGTTGTCTGCATGAACAAAATGTTGACAGAAGTCTACAAGTCTACTGTATTTTATGTGCATTATGTAATATAAATTGTATATCCTATGAGCAATTTGTCATAAGGCTTGATATTACAAAAAAAAAGCAGGAACTACAGATTATGCTTGCAGACATTATTCGGTAGCAAACTAAGAGATGGAAAATAAGATTGAAGCTATTCCTAACGTATTTCTACATCACGTGCTGCACTTTCATTCTCCATCACAGACCATTTTATTTTATGTCATTCTTTAGAATAAACACAAGGTATTTGATAAATGCAGACATAATTACATTGACAACAAAACCCCAAATCAAGGATATGAAAATGAAAGAGCTGTGGTAAAATACTTCTTCTTTTTTTAAATTTAATCCGACACTACTTACTGATTATGACTGCAATCGTTTACTTCTTAAGGAAAAGTTTTTAGCCGTAGCTGTCCTTTATCTGTTGAAAAAAAATGTTTCTTTTACAAGCAAAACATCTTAGTAGTAAAAAATAAATTAAAGGATGTTGTTGTTAAGTCTATCACAGTGTTCACCCCTAATAATGTTGACAAATTATTTACTTAATGCCATCATATCAATGACTTTTTATTTATTGATTGAAGTTATTAAAATATTAATCATATCTTACATTGATAAAGATATACTTGCACAAATCTAAAGGGAAGTGTGTGAGCAGTATGAAGTTAAAATATGAAACAAAAGACTGTCTGCAACATGGTTTCAAGGACAATTAATGGCCTATATTTTGCTTTTTACTTACTTCTAAGTTGCAACTGCTTACTTATTAATATATTTTAACCTTATTGCATGCTGTAAAAACGTCACCTTTTACCCAATGGTAGTTAAGATAATCTCACAACCTACTTTGTTAAGGCAACACTAAATAACTTTCAGTTTTGGTTGAATTGGCACCACTGTGGACAAAAGTATGAAGACTGCATTTCCCATGAGGACCAGCGCACAATGTCGTAAAATCCTGTTCTCCCAGTCACCTGCAATTCGATTGAAGAACATTTCCATTTCCAGTGGCTGTTTGAAGGATGAATAATGATGAGGTGATGAATCTAATTGTGGTGAAACATTGTCATATGATGATGTTGAAAATAAGAAACGGGGGAAGTGACGTATGCCATAAAGGAGTCAGCACATTTCTAGGTGTTTTTTGGGGCAGGGTTCCTGGCACCCTCCTCAAAGCTTCTGAGTGCCAGTGAAAGTGATACGGACACCCTCGGGCCATGACAGAGGTGTCACTCAACAAGCTGTAAGTCGATGTATAATCACAAAAGTTATGAAAATATTTTACCAAGGTTGAAAAGTTACTTAGTGTTGCTTGAAAAAAATGTTTTACTTTAATGGAAACTCTTCCTTCTTCAAGACTTTGGTCATAGACTTCCATACCCTATAGACTTTTGTACATCTAAGAATGACATTAAGCCTTTTTGTTAACCTATAATAACCACAAGGGTGGAGCTTATGCAAAACAATCCTGCAACTGAACTAGTTCATATTGTTGTAGTGTTTTGGTTACTTTTATAAAGAGATTCAATAGTTGACTTAATGCTCCGACAGTTTAATTGTATGTACATAATGTTTTATGTGTGCTTTATGTATCTCAGTTGTAAACATTGCAATTTTCTGGAAAAGGCCAGAAGAAGCTCTTGTGTAAATGTCCCCGGGGAAACTCGCTCTTTTTTTTGGTTTTTGCCAAACATAATTTGGAGGAAACCGAGAATCTCCTTTTGTTTTGGTTTTAAAAAAAAGAAAATCACCTAAATTAAAGAATAGGATTTAAAATATCTATTCAGAGTACTGTTAGTGTATCAAGGTAATATTTGATCAGATTTTATATTATGAATTTGGAATGGATTACATGCAACATATTTTTTGAACGGCCCATAAATTTAATAACATACAGAACTAATATAACTTCAGTATCATAAACCAGCCAGTGCAGCGCTTACATCATGGGTTACACAGGAAAATGCCCAGTCTGGACTGAAGTTAAAGGGACATGCAAATAAGTAATACAAAGCTGATTTAGTCCACAAATTTAAACTTCCCTTTTTTTATTTTAATTTTAGGTTCCACTCTGAGGAAAAACTGGTAAAGAGATAATTCTTCCATAAAATCAGTCACCACTGGCAATAGCCTTGAATATCATCATGATGAAAAAGGCATTAAAGCGCGTCATACTTTTTAGATGACAACAAGGTGCAGCATGCATCACGCAGTTGCTAGCTTGCAGCTAGGACCTAAAAAGACCAAAACATTGAAACACCATGCAATTGGCAGGCAGCTGGTGCGAAGTGAGCCCTGCACCACATATGAAAGCAGTAATCAGCTGATGTATGCAGAAAAAATGTAAGCACATTTAGGGGATACAGAAGACTGTGTCCGTAGCCTGAGGCCATGCAAGTGTTTGAATAAATGCATGAGTGTATGTTTTACTGCATATATTTGTGGTGTCAATTAAAACACTGACACATCTATACAGTCTCCACATATCTACATCTGAGCCACAGGATTTAACATATGTCCACTAATCCCAAATCACAAACTGCATTCTGGACAAAACATATATTATAATGCATCATCTCTTCAGAGAAAACTCACCAGTTGTAAAATAAAAGATGAAGAAAAGTATCAAACACATAATTACCAGCAAAACGCTCCTCTCTTAAACAAATAAATATGTGCTTGTGCACCCTTAGACAGACACACGTTCAAAGAAGCCCATGCATTCGTTTTCTCTATAAAGCCTCTAGAAATAGTTATTCTCATCTATAAAGAAATTTTATCCAGAGCGGGAACACCATGCTCCTTTATTACCCTCAATTATGGGGCCTGGAACAGGGTCAAAAGTGACGTTTTTAATACAACCACATTGTCTAAAAGGAAACCAGCCACTCTTTACTAAAGCTTTGAAATGAATGTGGCCTAATATGTTTCAGCATTTGAACCATCATGTTCTAAAAGAAAAGGAAAATTGACCTCAACTCCTCTTGGAAAGGGATCTTATGCAATATTGCTAAGAGATGTCCTCCCCGTACTTTTTCATGTGATATTTTGACGGAGATCAAACAGACACCTTAATCCCAAGAAAGCGCACAGGCCCACACTCGGCACTTCATCCGGTAGCAGGAAAGCCTATAGGTTCAATTTGTTTGCAATTTACTGTGCACGCGTGCGTAGTTTGTGCAAGCCATTCTGCTTTCTGCAAGCTCACTCGTATTGCCATTATACATCACAGCATTGCACCAGCGAATGGCTGTGTCAAAAAGCCTGCCTTCCTCCTCGCCATATCTCATAGTTACCTCCTCTAACCAAATTACCCCCAACCCCTGCTTCATCCACCCCCTCATTTTGTAGACATTGAGAGATGAGCTTCAGAAAAAAACAAAAAAAGAAGGCTGTAATGTCCAGCAGCATTTGAGAAGAAATGAGAGTAAGCAAATACATTCCAAGAGCAGAGAAGGTGCACATATTTTTCCTCTAAATCAAAAGCCATTTGCAGGAATATAGTAAATGCAACTTATTTTTTGTTTTGTTTTTGTTTCTTCTGTTAATAAATTAAAAAGGACTTTTTGTAGACAGTTTGTCACCTCTTTTACACTTTCATTGAAAAGCATGTGTCTGGGTTTAACACATTAAAGTTTCACCACCAGATAGTGATGTGATCAAAATTCAGCCACATCTTAAAAGGCCCCAGATGCAGAAATTATGGTAGAAGTTAGGAGGCAATATCCAGCAAATGCATTTATAGAAGCTGCTTTGTTCCATGTATTATCGATATGCCACTATGCATCAAACTACTTTGGGAACTATTTCTGTAAATCAGCATAAACTTTTATAAAATGCCACAGAGATGAAGAAATGAGGCCCATCCTAGCTTTAGATCTAAATGGATGCACATACACTAAAAGTGTCACAAATGTCAAAGGTTTTGTTAATGTTTTGGTTGATGAGGCTGAAAAATAATGTATTTATTAACGTGTACAAAATCTGATTTCAAAAATATATAAATAAATCTGAATTGTGAAACATATGACACGGAAAAAAAATTCTGCAGGACATAAAGGTGAGTGTGTCAGAGCCTTGCCAGAAAAGATTAGGGATAGATAATAAACGAAGCTCACTGAGGTACTTTAGACAATTTGGGGTAGCAACAGCTTGTGGCTCAGTTGGGGCTATGACCTCTACACACTTTAGAGGGAAAGTACAAAGTGAAATCATAACAGACTTTTTTGGCCGTGAGGGGAAACAAAGAAGAGGAAAAAAGCAGATCAGACTCAAATAATTACCACAATACTAAGCTATTTTTAGCAACTTTAATGGTATTTCATACTATCCTCGCACGTGCATTCAATAAGAGGTTGTTTCACTGAATGTGAAAGGTAAAAGTAGGAGGTACTTAGAATATAGGTTCTAATACGAAATCTACATCTAGTAGGATGTGGAAAAAAGCTCAAATAAGTTATGAACTTTTGAAATGTAGGAACTCCTGCATGGATAGGGTGATTTTATTTTAGCCTGAGTTCCTCTGTCTCACACCAACTGCACTGGGTCGAAGGGGCATCTTAGGACAAAGCAGGTCTCAAGTTCAAATGAAGCACCAACCACAGCTCAATTTATGAAACAAGAGAACTCTTTCTGTAAGTCTTTTCCACACATGGTTAACTGGGCTAAATTATCAACAAGGCAAAACAGAGCTGACATTAGCCTGCTGTTCCTATAAACTTTCTTTCTCAGCAAAGAACCACAATAAATCAGGTTGTGCATTTGCTGAGGCCTTTTTGTTGCTGAATGCTTGTGATCACATACTAAAACGGAAGAATGCATGTTTAGACAAGGTACTTTTGGAACATGTTAGTAGCTTTCTAAGGAAAATCCCTAATAGAAGACCAGATATTGTGAAGGGAAACTCCAAGATGATATTTTCAAAAGGAAAGAAAAACTTAGTAACCCAATTTTTTATAGCATGGGTTACTACAAAATTACAAAATTATTGTGGAACACTTAATATAATTCAAATAGTTCGTAAAATAACTAAATAAAACCAATGAGTTTTAGGTTAAGATACCTTTTTGAAAACATAAAGTGCTGTTTTTTTCCACTAAATTGTTCTGTATGATGATTTCTTTTTTTTATGTCTATAAGCTTTACCTTCGTGATTAAGATGGTTATGTGTCTTATGGGACTTCAAAATCATTTTATTTACTTTCAGTTTTTTGATGTTGAGACAAGACAGGGTAATAACAAAAATAACTGATTGCTTTGTAAAGTGCTTTGAGAATAAATAGAAAGTCCTAAATAAAGTATTTTGTCTAAAACGGAATTAAGTGTAAGTTAAAATTCCTTAGTATGCTCTACTGTCGATTATTAGAGCAATAAATCAATCATACATATAATATACTCTTCTTTGCTAATAAATTTGAAAAAAAGATTTTCCCATCAGCAGATGTTCCAGTCCTAAAAACTTCAACTAAAAACAAGATTTGGATATTTAGCCAGAAGTTTAAGAACCCCTAAAGGTTGTTTCTTGTATATCCCTTATGTAATTCTGCAAAATATGTTTACTGTATGTGTATATGTATTTTAACCACTGCAAAGAAGACACACATTGTCCAAAAAACACTGACAACAGTTGCCAGATAAAGCCGACCAAGCCTTCTAGATTACACACAACCAAAAAAGTGTAACAGGTTTACACAGATTTAAGTCATAAAATTTTATGTCCGTATTATTTAGACAGGTGGTAACTATAACATTTCCTCAGCCAAACAGAACATAATTATCCCGTAGCCGACCTCAGATTTAGGGGCGTACCCTGAATTTATGGCACATCATCGAAAAAACACTGTCAATTGCTTTGAGTCATTCATCTCCAAGCACGTTTATATAAAAGAACAAGAATTTTCTAAATTCACACAAATGGCAGTCAAATTTGCTTAAAGTTTGGCTTGTATGCTCCCAAATTTAAAAACTGACCAATAAAACAACACCTGCAAGCATCAGAGATATAGGAAAGGTTCTCTTGGCATTAGAAAAAAAATACTATTTGAGGCAAACCTGGGATGAGAAATTCCTCAAAAAAATTGCTTAGCGCAGACAAAATGCATTGTTTGAATGAAGTGAAAATAACAGAAACATATCTGACATATTTTTACAGCAAATGCATTCTCACAATTTTCCACAACATTTATTCCTTGAAAAATAAAGGCAGAGGCAGACTTTCTCCAACACTTACTGAGAAAAAACTGTTAACCACTTATTACTATGTTTTAGCAACAAAGCGAAAACGTAAAGACTGTATAATAAAAAATATAGAAAACATTTTATTTCAAAGACAAACCACACATTCAAACAACTGAAAGGTAGCTTTATCATGTTATATCTGTGAGAGGAACAGGAAGAAGTGTCCTCGCATCAGTCAGCTGCAAGTAAATCTGCCCTAAGAGGGAAAACCCTGCAGCTGGAACAGAAGCTAAAGAGCTTCAAACAGATAAAAGCCTCATTTTTATGCTTATACTGCCGTCTTGTCTCTACTCTCATTTCAGTTTTTCATTCATCATCTCACCTGCTTAATGACTGAACAGCTCTGTTCTCTTTCACTACGTTGCGAGTCCCCCAAATTTCATAGAGTAGGATCCAAACACTGGGCCAAAGCAAGTGTAATACTCATCAGTGTGTCTATACGCGTCGGCATATCAGAATCAGAATCAGGCTTTATTGGCCAAGTATGCTCACACATACAAGGAATTTTTTTTTGGTTACACAGATGCTTGCAGTGCACGAAAAATACAGTAAAGAAACATTTGTAACATTTAGCATGTGTAATTTATATTTTTAAAAAAGTGCAGTTTTGTGCAGTAAAAAAACTATAGAAGTTATAAAAATATATAAATAAATTGTTCAATGTATTTATTTGAGGACAGAGATAAACAATTACCTTGTAACAAATAAACAAGATTTTCCTTTTTTTTTGAGCGATGCTGTCAAGCAATACACTGAGGTGCGACCCTTCAGCAACTATAAAGTAATCTTGAAACATAAATGGATTCAAAAAGAGTCAAAAATAGAAATGCATTAATTATGAGTATACATGATGTACTTACACATAGCTTTTCTATTGTGTTGATTGCAACTTCTGGAAGTTTTACACAGAACAAATTACACAAAGATTAGTGAATTATTGTGGAGTTAATAAACACAAAGAGTTAGTAAAACATGCATTTGATCATAAAAGGAGATCATAAAAGGAGGCACAAAATACCATTGTCTAAATTTGAACATCTAGAGGTCAGTTAAAATTATAAACTATAATACTACAAAAACAACAATCCTGCATAAATCCATAAATAAGACAGAGTGTTTATTTAAAGACAAAACTAGGATCTGAATAAACAGGTCTGTAGTTACTCTGTTTATCCAGATGCGACAAATCATCTGGGGAGGAAACTAACCAGTTCCATTTTCCTCATGGTACTATAAATAAGTGAAGTTTTTCCTTCACGTTGCACTTTTTAAATTGCTTACAGAACCTAAACTTGAGCATGTGTTTAAGTCAATTACATTTGAAATTGTATCAATAAAGATAAACATAAAAATAAAACAAAAGCACAAAAATAAATAGCACTGATCTTTCCGCTGGGTTGTTAATCACATCCCATGGTGTTCAACTGGTAGATGTGGCAAGAAAAACCCAGTAAGGGTTGTTCAAGTCAAAGCTGTGGCCATACAGAATAGACCAGTATAAAAAAGGCAACAGATTAATCATATGGTGGAAACTTAGTTTGCTTTAGGTTGAAGACCATGGAAACGTTCTAAAAAATATTTTAACCAAAAATACAAAAAATATCTGGTGCTTGTGATTACAATTTGTATTGGCCAATGCTGAAAACAGACATTTTGGTGCTTAGTTTTGAGTTGGTTATTTAAAACTGTTAAGATAGGGACAGCAGATATATGTTGAAGGACATATGGGATGACGATCAGAACTGCCAGGTTCTGAGCAAGAGAAAAACAATAGAAAAGCCTCTTAGATGTAGAGGGATGCAGACGTTTGGTGCCACAGAGAAGGAAACTGGGATGATAAACTGTAGAGAACCAGTTGTTAGATATTGGAAATGTATGTTTAATTACACATCATACCTTCCACATATTCATAATGTTATATCCATCCATCCGTCCATCCATTATCTAATCCGCTTATCCTTGTGGGGTCGCAGGGGTCTCCTGGTGCCTATCTCCAGCTTATAATGGGCAAGAGGCAGGGGTAGACACTAGACCGGTTTCCAGTCCATCACGGGGCTCATAACGTTATATTCTAACAATTTTTATTTTGTGCTAAATTTTCATTTATAAAGTGCTCCTTTAATAAAAATAAAAAAACTGTTTAAGGCCGATTTATCTTTTATTTTATTTTTGAAATCCACAGTTGAGCTTTCTTCCATACATAGAAATGCAATTAGGTAAATTTTTGTTCTTAAACTAAAATGTAATATGGTCATTTTTAGTGTTAATTGAGTAATGTTTTACACAAGTGTTTTTACTTGTATTAAAGTATTTTTTTAAGTGATTGTACCTTTACTAAACTTTAATACAGTTCTATACTTTTTCCCACTGCCTATTCATTTTGCACTGTCAAACCACAAAAACGTACCAGGCAATTTTAGTCTAAATTCTACTCAAATATCTTGTTACTCTTTATGGTACACTTAAAATAAGACGAAGCTAACTTACAAGTAACCTTACAGCAAACTAGTAAGTGAAGTGAATTATTTTTGAATATTGATATAAAGTACTAGTTCCACTGGTACATTTGTGGCCACTGAGGTGCTATTTGTCTGGTTTACGCTTGTAGCCAACTGAAATTATGCGTATTTGTTAACACAAAAAAACATGTTAAGAAAATATGAAGTAACTAAAGATAAAAACTTTATTTTAACTATTATTTTTTAATTGTTATTATTTCATTAGTTGTTGTGTTTTTCGTTATTCTTTTTTTCTTGTAATGTAATTCTTACCGTAAAGTGCTTTGGTCACCTCGGTTGGTTAAACATTTTATCAATTAATCAATCAATCAATCAATCAAACTATCAATCAATCAATCAATCAATCAATCAATTATTTCGTTTTTCTGAGGTGCAGCTAAGCATGCATCTTGGTGGCCCCCTGGTGGCTAGAGGCCCCTAAACAGACACATAGTTTAGCTATAGTAAGGAACGGCCCTGGTGGTATTAAAGAGAAGATTGGTAGGAACTTTTAGAAAATGGAAAAGGTTAGAAGAGCTGCAGAACTCAAATCGGCTTCTGGTATTTTTGAAATACTTCAAAATATTTGACGAATAGGATATGTTATCACCAAAAAAATGTAATTTATAATAGCTATGTTGGTAAACATGACAACTAAGTTTACATTTTTTCAGTATGCCATCTTAATGACAGTATGAAAGTGTATCAAAAATATATATATTTTTTCCTTTTTAGTAGTTTTTGATTGTGCTTGATGTCTCAGATAATATAAAACTCTGCAGGTCCGAATAAACAAGATGGATTAAACAAGATGTAAACATTTTTGCTTCCATAGTGTAAAGCGCTTTCAAAGGAAAACAGAATGGGTCAGATTTAAGAAAAATAAAAATTGGTACTGTGTGGTGCTAAAAACACATTAAAGCCACACACACACAAAATACCTCACAGTGCTTTACATCAATACTATTCCATAAAAAATCCATTATTTTTAAAGCAAACTGGTTACCTAATTGTACGGCCATATCCAAAGCTTTCATCTACCATTGGTAAAAAAATAAAAAAATAACAAAAATCAGTCAGATTGATCAAAGGAATGCACATCTTTGTTTCTTTACTCCAACCCCTCACAGGGTCAGTTATTAGAATACAACACATAATTTTACAATAAACCACCTATGCCTGCCATGAAAAGATTCCTGATGTAATTGAAGTAATGTAGAAAGAAAAATGATGTGCAATGTTTCCATTAGGAAAAGTCTTGGTAAGGCTTCCTAATTTGTTTTGTTATTATTATTTTATGTACTTTTCTTTACTAATAAGGATTTTTTTCTGCATCTACAACACAGTTTTAAACAGATTTCCAAGCTTAAATGCTGAGAAGAAAATCCAAATGGGAGGCAATAAAATAAGATGAGGGCAGTACAAAAAGCATGTGAAATGGAAACAGCTGGAAAACCTATGATTGGGCGCTGATGTTTCAGGCCATTTAAAGCAAGGATGCGACCTTTGGTTTGAAGTTTACATGCTAATTATACCTCTTTTTCCCAAAATAGATATAAATAAGTGTCCACGTCTTTTTTTTCTCCTCCTCTGTGTAAGATTTTTTTTTTTTTTTTTTGTGGGGAAACATGAAAATTTTGGTTAAAAAAAAAAGCATAGTTACAGCTGATGTAGCCAGGGTTAGTTGGAGATGGGGCTGCAAAATTTTTTGTTAAGACAATGAAACATGAGGATGATATCTTGTCTGGTTTTCCAAGGAGCCCTACAGAGGCTGCAGAGATCCACAGAACTGCTGATGTTGCAAGCATCGATCAGTGCTATGCATGGCTGTGCTGCCTGGAGGGACTCAAATGCTTATAACTGGTCAAACAGCCACTAAAAAGCATTTAAACGCTTTCTTTCATGTTTTATTTTTTAGAAAGCTAGAAGAGTAGAACAATAATATGCA